>JAQQST010001487.1:0-12487 GCA_028646485.1 Cryptoprocta ferox | reverse complement strand
GGTACTGGGGGAAAGGGGCCCCAGCACAGGGCAGCCCCAGCAGGGCCTGTGTGGCACAGGCTGGCCACACGCAGGTGGATCCGCACTGGGTAGGGGGGAACTTGGCCCAGCCCCAGACACCCGGGTCACACGTGGAACCCCCAGGCCTCAGACCTCAGCAGGGCCGTGGTGACGCCTCCTCGCTCTCTCTGCACAGTCACCACGCTGACTGTCAGGTGAGAGCCTGAGACCACACCCAGGTCGAACGCTGTCTCGCTGCTCATGAGGTCTCTTCTTTGGTAGAAGACTCTCCAAGACGTCGGGGAAGCACTGGGCTCCACCTGGCAGGCCGGCTGGCTCTCAGGCTGGGATGCCCACACTCCCTCCTTCCCGGCAGGCAGAGCACAGCCAAGGTGTGGGTGTGGCCGAGGCAGGTGACTGGGGCATCAGGCTGGGACACTTCGGGGCTCCAGGCTACTGCCACTCTCTACTGGGTGGCTCTCTACAGGGTCAGTGGATCCCAACCAGCATTGGTGGAAAGGGCAATGAGGAGGAGGGGGAGGTCAGAGGAGAGGCCTGGTGTGTGAATCAGAAACAGGAGGGGAGTGGGTCGGGGTGATCACGGGGCCACCAGGATGCCGAGGGGCGGCACCAGGCCCAGAAGTATGAAGAATCCTGCTGAGTCCCAAGCGCAGCCTTGATTCAGGTGATGAGCGACCCAGTTCCTGTAGAAACGAACTTCTGTATAAACTGCAGGATAGTTTCTGAGACCACAGCCAATGCCCCAGCTCACAATCCCCCCTGGACCCATGTGTCATTAAATTCACAGACCAGGGGACCCCCAGAGTCTCCCTGGAGAAAGAGAAAAAAAAAACACACAGGGATGGAAGAGAATTGACATCAGAACTGGCTGCTTACGCTGCAGGGCCTGCAGTGTAACGGGGTGTACCCGCAGGGAACACGGGTGCGCACGGGACTTCCCCGCCACCTCCCCTGAGCCTCCGCCAGCCCTGGGTGTCTGGGAATATTTGAGAGTTGAGAACTAAGTGAAAGCTTTAACATCCTCTAAGAAATACTCCTCCTTCCCAGGCTCATGAAGGTGCAGCCAGCAGGCCCCAGTACAGCAGGAGTGCTGGTCATATATGGAAATTCTCGTTGGATCCCCTATTCCTCCACTGCCCCTGAGCTCCCCCACGATCCTCTCCAAGCCTCCCATGACCCAGAAACCAAGGGGGTATCTCCTGGCACAGTATGCAGCCTCCGGAGTCCTACTAAGGCTCGTGTCTATTCTGACTGGTCAGTCCTGGGCCTCGATGGATGTCAAATATTTTGAATATCAACCCTGAATGGGGGGATCCCATAATCCTCACCTCTAACCTGAAATTCCCCATGACCTTAAGCCCACATACCCAATACCATGCATCTATCACTTCCCTATCTCCAGACCGTCCCAGACACCCCATACACCCCCCACCTCGTGCAGAGCACTGCATGTCCTCTCCCAGACCCGCGCTGGTGGCCCCCGCACCAACCAGCTCAGACAGAAACACACAGCCCTCCTAACCTCTCCCTCGCCCTACCCTCAACAGCACCCAGTCACCCAGAGCTCATGATTCAACCCAGACACATCTCCTTCACCCCCTCGCTCCCCATCCTCGCCTAGATGATGGAAACAAACGTCTAGCCCACAGTCCTGCCCGGATGGCGTCTAGAAACTTGGACCAGCACTCCAGGCCACACGTATTCTGACTCCAACCCTCCTCTCTGGCCATATTTGCCACCTCATTCAGTCCAGACCTGGAAAACATTCCCTAAACATGACAAGTGCCCTCGGGCCTCTGAGCCGCTCCACATGCTGCTCCCTCTCCTTACGATGCTGTTCTCTTTCCAAGAAATCCAGACACTCCGCCTCTAGGACCCGCCTCCAGAAGGTACTTGGTGTTGCAGGAAGGCGGTGGCCCCAGGAGTCCTGCAGGCACCCATGGGGGGCAGCTGGGGCTGACATCTTTGGACCCCACCTCATCTGTATAATGGTGTCTATGCCGCAGGGTTATGATGTGGGTTCGCAGGGCTAGCGGTGGTAAATGCCCACACTGGCTCACACAGTAAGTGCCACAGAGGAGGAACCCAATTAAAGGAATTTCTATTATTAGCGTTACCTGCCCCCGGGGTCCCCACACCTTGGCAGTGCTCGCTGGGCCGGCAAGGGCTGCTCCCTTGTGAAGGAACAGGCCAGGCCAGCCCCGGGGAGCCACAAGGGAGGAGGAGGCCCTGCCGCTTGCGAATGGGGACACTTGGAGGGGACGTGCTCACCGCAGAGGCTGCAGTGGAGCCAAGAACTGACCTTACAAAGGCCCCTCCTCTCATCTTGATGAGCACAGATCATCCCTTTTCTCACTATGCTTGGAAGCCTTCCTAACTGTGTCCACTGTATCCGGTTGCATTTCTTGTGGTGAAGAATGTGTTGCTCGGTCTCCTGAAGAGGAAGTGGCATCGGTGCTAAAACTGCAAAGAGACAGGGGGCACCTGGGTGGCTCAGTCTTTGCTAAAACTGCAAAGAGCCAACTTCGGCTCAGGTCACGATCTCACAGTTTGTAAGTTCAAGCCCCGCATCGGGCTCTGTGCTGACAGCTCAGAGCCTGGAGCCTGCTTCAGATTCTGTGTCTCCCTCTCCCTCTGCCCCTCTCCCCCTCTTTTTCTCTCTCTCCATCAAAACTAAATAAACATTAAAAAATATTTTTAAAAAAACTACAAAGAGACAGGTCAGGGTCTGCATGAGTGGAGTGAGCCCCCCAAACCCGCTCTGGCTCTGGCTCGGGGGGCTCACACTCTGTGCCCCCTCACAGGACCTCGGGGTAGCAGGTACTGTCCCACGGACACAGCAGGTACTTCCACGGAGGGACAGTGCATCGCATCACCCTAGAGCTGAAATCCGTGCTGGAAGGAGCCCATGATCCCTGGCACCTGACCCCCCTGAGCCTCCAGGTGCTAACATTCCCACAGCCAACCTTTTTTTTTTTTTTAAACAGCTTTATTTACTATTGAGAGACAGAGAGAGAGCATGAGCATGGGAGGGGCAGAGAGAGAGGGAGACACAGAATCTGAAGGAGGCTCCAGGCTCTGAGCTGTCAGCACCGAACCCAACACAGGGATCGAACTCACAAACTATGAGATCATGACCTGAGCCAAAGTCGGACGCTTAACAGTCTGAGCCACCCGGGCACCCCTCCCACAGCCATTCTTAATGCGGTTCAGTTACTCCCTGGCAGTACGTCCTTCTGGGAGAGAATCAGCCTCCTTGTCCCTCCCTCTAGCTGCGGGCCAACTCCAAGCCACCCTCAGCTGCCCACCTGTCGGTCTTACCTCCTTTTGCCAGTTGGCTGCAGCCAGTTACCCAGCACTCTGTCCCAGGTTCTGCCTGGAAAGCCTTCTCGGGGAGGCACACAGGCTGGATGTAGGAGGAGTAATTCACAGCGAAGGCCAGCAGAACGAGGGCGATGTCATGTCTCAAAGTTGTATAGTCAAAAGAGCGGTGATAAACGATGTCTTCAACTGGAACCACGAGTGTCGTTTTGGAATTCAGATATAACAATATGCCTCCCAGCTTCACTGTGTATTTCTCGTGGCTGCGGGACGAGGACATGCCCTTCACATCCATCCAGAGGGTCTATACTCCCCTCCCACGTTCTTCCCAGCCGGGCCCTTGTCTCCTAAGCCAGCCATCAGGCACCTGCCTGCCGGCTCACCACATCCCATCCCCAGGCCCTGACCGCTGTTGCCAGTGGCCCTCCAAAAGATGTCCCAACGCTACCAGAGCAGCACCTGGGAACTTAGTAGAAAGGCAAATTCCCAGGTCTCACTCCAGGCTCAATAAAAACTACGGGGCTATGACTTCCTTCCCAGATGAGGAAGAGGAAGCTCAGGGAGGAGGAGACAATACTGGCTCCAGATCACAGAGCCTGACCCGGCAGGGCCCAACCCCGGGGCCGCCGACACTCACCCAGTTGTGCAGTGGGCAGCCGTCAGCACCCACCAACTGGCGATGAGGGAGCCTCCGCATACGTGTTTACCCTCGATCTGCAGGCTCACCTGCCAGGGCCACTTCCTCCAGGGGACCGGCACTCCACCAACTATCCGCGTAGACCTGTGGCCGCATCCTGGTTGGTTCACCAAAGAGAAGGGACTGGAGGTGAAGCCGCTGTCTCCTGCGGCCCCCTCCAGACCACAGCCAGGTTTCCTCTCAAACCCTCCAAGATAGAGTCTGACCCAACCGTCTCCCCAGCCAAGCAGCATTCCCTTCTGGCCTCCCAGGCAGCCTGTGCCCACCCAGACAGAAGCAATACCTTGAGGAGAGAACGTTTGAGATCCAGTGGTCTGGGTGGACTCCCAGGCCTCTCCCACTGTGAGCGCTGAAGACTCCAGAGCTGTAGTGGATACTGGCATCAGGAATGTCAGGTGCCCTGGAGGCCAGGTTGTCTCTGGGCTTCCTGAGGTCAACGCAGGACCCGGGCTGTGACCCTTACCTAGGGAAGACCAGTGAGACAGGAGCTGGCCCGAGCGCGCAACCCTCGCCTGCCCTTCCTCTTCCCCTCCCACCCCCCCTCACTGTGCCCCCTCCCCCAGCAGCCCAGCCCGGCCTAACCCCCCCACCCCCGCCGGCTCTCTGCCTGCCGCTGGCCGGGCCCCACCGAGCAGGGGCTGGAGGAGCACGAGCCAGAGCAGGAGCCAGAGCAGGTGACCCAGGAAGCCCCCGCGGGACGCCATGGAATCGCTGGTGCCCGCAGCCCTGCCGCGCGCCCCCAAGCGGCGGCCCGCGGCCCTGCCCTCTCGTTGGCTGGACCCGGGTGCGGGGCGGGGGGCACAATTCCCAGGCCCTAGACCTCTAAGATTCCCACCTCCTGGTTAGTGACCGAAAACCAATCTAGATGTCATCGCTTTTATCGACCTTAAAATAGAGATCTGCTGGCTTACGCATCATAAATAGAAAATGCAAAACCAAAGAACGGTATTAAGTCCTATTTTGATAGCATTTGCAATTAATTCAGTGTGAAAGGGTTGAACACACCGGACAAACAAGAACTTTCACATTGTTCAAAAAATGATGAGGTCCAGAAATATACTGAAGAGCTAACTTTATCTGTAGTTATCGGAAGAGATAACTTTAAGACGAATTAAAAAGAAAACTTTATCTGAAGTTTTCTGAAGAGTAACTTTAAAACGAATAAATACAGATACTTTGAAAATAAAGGGATAGAAAACAAAATACCAGACAAATCTGATGCAAAAGAAAGGTGGGATAGCAATTTTTTCAGGTCCTAACATCTAAAGCAAAGATTACATCGGGGCAGAGGAATTTATATACAGTAAGAATAAGAAATAACCAAGAAGATACCAGAGAAGCCCTCAATATGTAAAACAACAGCTGACCAAATTCATGGGAAACCAGAGTTTTTGAAACATTTCTCTTAAGAAGCTGATAGCTTACGGGGCGCCTGGGTGGCTCAGGCGGTTAAGCGTCCAACTGTGGCTCAGGTCATGATCTCATAGTGTGTGAGTTTGAGCCCCGCGTCGGGCTTTGTGTTGACAGCTCAGAGCCTGGAGCCTGGAGCCTGCTTCAGACTCTGTGTCTCCTTCTCTCTCTGGCCCTCCCCAACTTGTGCTCTATCTCTCTCTGTCTCTCAAAAATAAATACATGTAAAAAAAAAAGTAATAATAAATGTAATGTATTTATGTAAATAAGTAAATGTAAATGTAAATAATAAATAAATGTAAAAAAAAGAAGCTGGTAGCTAATAAAGGCAAAATTAAGCAAAAATATAGGATTTTTAGCTATGACACCTGATAATATTGACCTGATAGCAGTATGAATGATTTTTTTTACAACTACCAATGGAGAACATTCATTCTTACTGAGTCCACAGGAAACGTTCAGAAAGGCCACAAAGGAAGACTAATAAACTCAAGGAATCAATGGCAGAGCTTCTGTTCTTGAGGCATACATCGTTAATACTAAAATCAACTTTTACAAAAAAGCCCATAGTTCTAACACAAAAACAAAACCCTAGAAAATGACCCTCCTATTTAAAAGAAAACCATGATGTTGGCGATGATGTGGAGAAAAGGGAACCTTCTTGTGCTGCTGGTGGGAATGCAAAGTGATGCAGCCACTCTGGAAAAAAGTGTGGAGGTTCCTCAAAAAGGTAAAAACAGAATTACCTCATGACCTAGCAATTGCCCTACTATGTATTTACCCAAAGGATACAAAAATGCTGATTTGAAGGGGCACATGCACCCCAATGTTTATGGCGGCATTACCAACAATAGCCAAATTATGGAAAGAGCCTAAATGTCCATCAACTGGTGAATGGATAAAGATGTGGTATATATATATTATACGCACACACACACACACACACACACACACACAGGAATATTATTCGGCCATCAAAAAGAAAGAAATCTTCCATTTGCAATGACGTGGATGGAGCTAGAGGATATTATGCTATGCAAAACAAGTCAGTCAGAGAAAGACAAATACCATATGATTTCACTCATATGTGGAATTTAAGAAACAAAACAGATGAACATAGGGGAAGGGGAAAAAAAGACAGAGAGAGAGAGGGAAGCAAACCATAAGAGACTCTTAACTATAGAAAATAAACTGAGGGTTGCTGGAGGGGAGGTGGGTGGGAGGATGGGCTAAATGGGTGATGGCCATTAAGGAGGGCACTTGTGATGAGCACTGGGTGTTGTATGTAAGTGATGAATCATTAAATTCTACTCCTGAAACCAATTTTACCATATATGTTAACTAACTAGAATTTAAACAAAAACTTGACATTAATAAAAAGGAAATCATGACAGAAATAATGACTTAAAGATGACTACCAATGAAAGCACTACATATGAAATCACATATGACGCAGCTATAGCAATTCTAGACAGGAATTTATAGCTTCGACCATATCATAAAATAAAGAAGACCGATAACAAAGGAGCTAAATATGCAACTCAGAAAGTGAAAACTACCAATGGAGTAAAATCAAAGACAGGGTTTGGGAGGAAGAAAGGGGAAAATGGGAAATAACAGCAGAAGTCAATGAAGACAAAATTATGAAGATGAACACAGTCAGAATTTTGTTCTCTGAAAAGCTTAATAAGAGACTTCTAGTAAGACTGAATAAGATAAAAGAATGAAAAATACAGAATAAAGGAAAGTAACATAAATATATGACAGATGGGGCACCTGGTGCCTCAGCCGGTTAAGCATCGACCCTTGGTTTCAGCTCAGGTCATGATCTCGGGGCTCATGAATTCGAGCCCTGCATTGGGCTCTGCACTGCCTCTCCCCTGCTTGCATGCTCTCTCTCTCTCACTCTCTCTCTTTCTCAAAATAAATAAACTTTAAAAAAGATATGACAGATATTTATTTTAATTATAGAAAAATATTATTTAAAAAAATTTTTTTAATGTTTTATCTATTTTTGAGAGAGAGAGACAGCGTGAGCAAGGGAGGGTCAGAGAAAGAGGGAGACACAGAATCTGAAGCAGGTTCCAGGCTCTGAGTTAGCTAGCGGTCAGCACAGAGCCCGACGCGGGGCTCGAACCCATGAACCGTGAGATCATGACCTGAGCCAAAGTCGTTTAACCGACTGAGCCACCCAGGCACCCCAGAAGAATATTATTAAACACATGTACTCACTTGTCCTTCTGGCCAAGACAGACTAATAGGGATTGCCCTTCCCATGTAAACAACCAAAGAGGGGCAAAAATATAGAACAGCAGTTTTCAAGACACTGGACACCAGGCCACAAAGGGTAGGACCACTGACAGATGGAAACCTGATGGCCTCTGCTTGCAGCCTTGAGAGAGTTTCCAGGCTGCAGTTCAGAGAAGGGGAACCTAGGCGGAGCCCCACAGACCCCTTCAGGTGAGCAAGTGAAGCTAGGGGCCTGAGGACCCCAATGCAGCTAGCTCTGCACTGGGGTGGGGGGAGGGGAGAGAACTCCGAGATCTGCAGAGTCCCCCCCTTGAGTATTCCCCAGTGAACGGGGTAGTGGATCGGGGGTAGGGAACTACCTGTAGCCAGAGAAATAACCGCTTGAAAGGATCAGAAGTAACAATGGCTGGTGCTCACATGGGGCCAGAAATAGTGCCTGTTTCCATCAGCCAGACTGGAAAAACTCAAGATTCACGGAGCACTGGATGATATATTCAGAAAGGCCTTGCCTCGGCAACAGGAAATACTAGTTCCTAGACTAGATACTAACAAATCTTTTTTTTTCTTCTTTGAGAGGGAGAGGGCATAAGTGAGCAAGAGGCAGAGGGAGAGAGGGAGAGAATCCCACAAGGGGCAGAGAGAGAGAGAGAGGAAGAGAGGAAGAGAGAGAGAGAGAAGCGGGGCTCAAGCTCACCCGAAGTGGGACTCGAACTCAAGAACTGTGAGATCATGACCTGAGCTTAAGTCAGATGCTTAACCGACTGAGCCACCCAGGCGCCCTTTGTCTAACAAATCTTTAAAGGGAGCCCTGAAAATATCAATTTCCAAGTAATTTTACTGTATCCCAAATAAAACTCAAGACTATTTCTAGGAGGGACGCCTGGGTGGCTCAGTCAATTGGGCATCTGACTCTTGATTTCGGCTCAGGTCATGATCTCACAGTTCGTAGGATCGAGCTCCTCATCTGGCTCCTCATGCTGGCAGAGTGGAGCCTGCTTGAGATTCCTGTTCTTCCTCTGCCCCTCCCCTGCTCATTCACTCACTCACTCACTCTCTCTCAAACATTAACAAGTTTAAAAATAAATATAAAAATAAAAATAGAACAATGTGCCTTCATACATGTGTCATTGCACTCCCAAAAGGAAGGTGCTGGACCGCAGAGGCAAAAATATTTAAAGAAACAATGGCCAGACATTTTCCACATTTAATAGAAACTTTTCTCCTAGAGATCCAATACGCTCAACGAACACCAAAGAAACAAGAATGAAACTGGACAGGGTGCCCACGTGGCTCAGTCAGTTAAGTGTCTGACTCTTGATTTCAGCTCGGGTCATGATCTCAAGATTCATGAGATCGAGCCCCAAGTCAGGCTCTGCACTGACACCACAGAGCCTGCTTTTGGGATTCTCTCCCTCTCTCTCTGCCCCTCCCCTGCTCATTCTTTCTCTCAAAATAAACTAAAAAAAAAAAAAAAAAACAGAATGAAACTAGACAGAAGCACAACTTAATCAAATGGCTCAAAACCGGGACGCCTGGGTGGCTCAGTTGGTTGGGCCTCCAACTTCGGCTCAGGTCATGATCTCACGTTCGTGGGTTCGAGCCCCGTGTCAGGCTCTGTGCTGACAGCTCGGAACCTGGAACCTGCTTTGGATTCTGTATCTCTCTCTCTCTCTCTGCCCCTCCCCCTCTCATGCTCTGTCTCTCTCTGTATCAAAAATAAATAAAACATTTAAAAAAAATTAAATCACCAACTTTAAAAAAAAATGGCTCAAAACCAGTGATAATGTTAAGTAAGAGGAACAAAGGGAGGAGTGACAGATATGTCATCAGAAACAACGCAGCAACGTCCTCAGCTGAGGTCAACGAAATGGCGCTATGCCTTCTAGTTGCAGCTCATAGTGTACACACATGTCCTGTTTCCAATCTATCAAGTGCCACATTTTTTCTTTCCATTTTTTGTGCTTTCTTTTGCTAGTGATTTTGTTGTGTAAAATGACCCCCAGGCATATTGCGTAGGAGCTGCCGAGGGTTGCTAAGGACTCCGTGCTGTGAGGTGCGCTGCAGAGAAAACAGATGTGAGGGAAGCTTTGGGGAGACGTGATTTACACTTCTGCTGGCCATGAGTTCGATGATAATGAATCAATGGAGTATATTCAATAAGATGCCTTTAACCAGAAACAAACAGAAACTAAAGTTATAGATTGACCACCCGACGAAAATGTTGTGAGATGAGGTTCCCAGGAATCTGCTTCTATATTTCTCTGAGGAGTTGTTCAGGATTTGCTAATTCGATGCTCATGGCTGTTTCGCAAAACATAAAAACCACAAAAAAAACACAAAAACACAAAAACAAAAGTTATTTTTAGCAACTGGGTTTTGGGGTGGTTGGTCACACAGCCACAGAGAACCAAAACACTTATTGAAACTCAAACTGTCCCATGTTGGCCAGGCCACGGGTGTCGAATGGGGCTCCCCTGAGACAGAAGTGAAAGCGAGGGTCTGTTGAGGGGCGCTTTCGGGAGACACACCCATAAAGGAGCAAGGGAGGCAGAGCTGGGCAAGGGGAGGGGCTGAGCTACGATGCTCAGCTGAGGTCTCAGCTGACCCTACCAGAAGCTCTTCTAGGTTGTTCCCAAGTGAGGCAAGAAACCTGGCCCTTTCTGTCCCCACATGTCAATCATCTGCCACGGGCTACGCCCTGTGCAAGGATGTAACCTTGAGTGGGTCCGTTCCTGCAGCTGGGTGCAGCTTTGGTGAGGGGCACAGCCGTGAGCCAGTATTCTCAGCAGCCAGGGAATGATGTGTTTTCTCTGCATGTGGGATTTAGCAGGAAGCCCACATGTCCCTACAGGGCACCTCTTCCGGTTGGTTCCCGAGCCCTTTTGATGGAATCCTGGTCATTTGGATAGCCTCCTTGCTACCAGGTGTGACATGACGTCTTCATCTCCTCTTACACATGTCCTGCTCCGCACCTGGAGATTTGTACACCTGGTCTCTCTCGGTGGGGAACTGTATTCCAACACTGCAGTCTGGGCACTAGGAACATTCGTTGCTATGTATCACTTGCTTCTTATGACTAGAAACCCCCAGCGCTTTTTGCTTTGTTTCTTTTCTCTTTAAAGTTGAATATTTTTAGGGGAACTCCTTGCCTGCGCATCAACCTCCTCCTTCACCTGTGTCATCAGTCTCTTTCAGAGGGTGGTTCAGTCCAGCTATCACGCTCCTGACCTAAGGGTCATCCTACTGTCCAGCTCTTCCCTCCCACCTGCGGTCCACATCTTATCTGTGGCCACAGCCCCGTGCCTGACTCACAAAACATACTCCACAAATATTGGTTGGGAAGAATGGCTGTCACTCACTCGACAGTTGGGGTCCCGCTGCCTGGGAGACTCTGCTGGGCTTTTCTGGTAGCCAGAGGCTCATCCTCAGTAAACCAAGCTACTCGACTGAATTCCTGTCTCCGTCTCCGCCCCCAGTAGGAAACACATTTTAATATCGGCATGCCATAGGACACCTTATCTGGACCATAAACTTCCCAGGGCTTGGGGACTTTTCCTACAGCCAGGGCTGTGACTCCTGCCTGTCACTCATTTACCAAGTATTTCCTGAAGGCTTTCTCTGTTCCAAGTCTAGAGCTGGAGGGTGAAAGGTAGAGAATGAGTAGGCAGAGTCCCCCGACCTTGGGGACCTAAATGTCCCCCAGGGGAAGCAAGAGTAAGGAATGGACACGGGACCATCAGGAGCTTAGAAGAAAGCACATTTCACAACCCAGGGGGAGTGCACAGGGGAGGTTCCAGGGAGGACTGACTGAGAAGGAAATGAAGCCCTAGCGATGTGCCCAGCAGGGAACACCACAGGAAAGGACAAGTTGGCTTGAAAGAGAGCTGTAAGTCAGAGTGGGATGGAGCAGGACTCGGAGCCCCAGGTCTGCCCGCGTGTGCATTTCTGTAAAAGGATAGTAGTAGCATTAATGGAGTTTAGCTGTAACCGGCTGGCATTTGCAAAGCAGAGTGTCCTTCCCCGGCCTCCCGCAGGCAGCAGGGGGGACTATCGAAGACTGCCCGCTGAGGCCCATGGTAACTTGGAGCTCCAGCACTGGCCACCAAAGGAAGGGTGGGCAAGGGACAGAAGCTGGGGAATGATCGGCAACCAGGCCAGAGGACGATGGGACACCTGGTCTGGAGATCGGGTAAAAGAAGCTGTACACACACACACATTCACACAACCAGGCCGCCCACCCACTTTCCCCTTACGGGAACTCATCCCTTTGGGCTCAAGGTGTCCTGAGGCCCAGCCCGTGGTGTCTCCTCAAGGCATGCCTGGTATGGGGCGGCACGGAGAGGTATAAGGCTATGTGAGTGTGTCATGCTCTAGTCTCCGTCCTCTCCCTACCCCTGCTTCTTATCCAGAGGCTGCCGAGCTCAACTACAACACTTCTGGCTGCAGAGATGCTGGTGGCTCTAATAGGAGGACATTGATCAGGCTCAGAACAAGGTAGACGAATCCCTCACCTCTGGATCTTCTAGACTAGAGTTGAGTGTACATCATGAGGTGTTTTCCAAGCTACCCTGGAAACTAGTTCTCTACAGAGTATGTTATAGGCAACCCCACAACTTTCAGGAGACCAGAACTTAGAACAAATAAGAATCTGCTGCAAACGTTTATTCAGTTGACATCTAAGATCTCCACACTCAACGCCTCCACACAACTTGGGGTGAGCCGGGATGTGATCACTGGTACTGGGGGAAAGGGGCCCCAGCACAGGGCAGCCCCAGCAGGGCCTGTGTG
>JAQQST010001485.1:0-12496 GCA_028646485.1 Cryptoprocta ferox | reverse complement strand
CACAGAAGTGGCATTTGCCTTAGACAATGATTTCTGATGACAAATTTCTTTGGTATGTAAAAATTTCCCAGAACATAGATTGGTAGAAGACTCATGCATAATCTTTATCAATAGTGATTGATGTAGGTGATTTAGATGCTTATCATATGGGGAAGGAAGGTATCTTCAGCTTTCAAATACGAGACAATGTTTTTAGCATAGCAAAGGCAAAAGTTAGTTCTTTGTGAGCAGGGGTCAATAGCCTGTTTTCTTGAGGGGGAAGTAAAACAGGTTTCTCAGGAAATGCAATATTTGCTCCCATAATCACAAAAGAAGAAGTTCCTACAATAAGTTCCTTCACAAGATGCAATCAGCATTTTAGGGCCAGAATAAGGGTACAAGTTACTCCCAAAACCAATCAGCAAGGTGCCTTGGTGGGGGGGTCAGTGGTCAAGCAAAAATAATTGAGTGGGGGTGGATATCGGTCATCATCTGACAGCAGGAGGCCATGCAAACCTGCCTTAACCTCACAAGGAGTATTCTCAACCTAGTGAATTCAGAAATGGCTCCACAGTGAACTAATGCCTTATAGACTGATACCTGCTCACTCCTAAACCCTTGCTAGCTATCAGTAGTTGTTCCCAGATCTCCTTTATATTAAGCTTCGGGGAAGCCTCAGAATTGTTTACACCCAATACAGCCAATAACCACTCAGATATTGCACATAAATTGAAACTAATTGCCGCCCCATAATCTGTAAGTATTCTAAAACTTCCCTTGTATTAAGAGAGTCCAAGTGAGCTCTGGATGTGGATCATATCATTTTGATTCTGTCTGAATAGTGTTACTTTAAGTGAAGTGAATTTTGATGCTATGTGATTACTTAGAATATAGGATATTAATTTACAACTCTATAGCATTTGTTGCTGGAGTTTAAGGTATCTTCAAAGATGCTATTTCTTACAATTCAGGCCTCACTTTCAGTCCATCTATGGGAGGAATTTGTCTCTGGTTTCAAAATTTTTAATACTAGGGAAACCATTGAGCTCCCTCATTGTAATATTTTCTCTATAGCTTAAATACAGATTTGTGTGTCCTCTTCAGTGAGTGTGCAGAAGCATTTGGAATGCATCTTGTGCAATGAGCTTACTTCTAATTAGATCTTATGTTTTGTTTTCTTCCTCATGTCCTATTTTCCTCATCCTCCTATTGAAAGTTTTATAATTTATGAGTTGATATAATCTACCTGAAGTCCTTTTGGAACAAATAATGGATATAAATAAATAAAATATAGTATATTCTTTGATAAACCACTGAATGTTTGAAGGGATTGATTCTCCCCAAATAATTTATAGGTTTTTTTTTTTTAAGTTTATTTACTTATTTTGAGAGAGAGAGAGACAGAGGGAGAGGGAGGGAGAGAATCCCAAGCAGGCTCTGCACACTCTCAAGCGCAGAGCCCGATACGGGGCTCTAAGTCACAAACTGTGAGATTATGAACTGAGCCAAAATCGAGAGTTGGACACTCAGCCAACTGAGCCACCCAGGCACCCCCCAAATAATTTATAGTTTTAATGGAATTCTATCAAAGTGCCATTTTGGAAGTAGGCTATATCATTCCAAATTAACTTTGTAAGAATAAAGTGATGAAAATACCGAAGAAAATGTTTAAGAGCAAATTAACTCACCACTGATGATGAGTTAACTTGCTCTACTGTATATGGAAACATTTTTTAGAAATACAGTCATTAAGAGTATGGGCTTTACACAATTCTGGTCAGAGAGATTAATAAAAAGACACACGTTAGTATATGGCAAAATAAGTATCACAGCTCAATGTAGATGGGATAAATTACCAAATTGCTTGAGAGAAAATTTTATTTCATATTATGTGGCAAGTAAGTTCCAGATGCATTAAAGTATTAATATTTTTAAGAATCATATACACATTTAAATCAGCTATCTTTGTGAGAAATTTTTGACATACAAGCAATGGGAAAACACACGCGCGCGCACACACACACACTACCTCTTCCTGTCACGAGAGACAGAAAGCAAAAAATAAGAGTCATATTAAAGATCTATATTCATATTGATAACATTAACTTATTATATAAATTAATAAAAATTAAGTGAGAAGAGATGGCATTGCTAGGGATAGCAAGAAGGAATTGAGAGACTACTCCCAATTTAAAAAATGGTTAGAGAATGAAGGACCAAGGTGGTGACAAAGGGGGCTCCTGAGAAAGGATAAATAGGTGAGGTGATGGGTATGTTAATTAACTCAATGGAGGGAATTCTTTCACAATGTATACGCATATCAAATCATCACATTTACACTTAAATCTCTTACTATTTTATTTGTGTTATGTCTCAATAGGGGTAAAAAAAAAAAATGATGCCCAGGCAATGTTTTACTGAGATGGTAACCTTTGCAGAAAAATTTTAAGGAGTTAAGAAAGCAATTTTCAGGGCTCTCCTGGAGAAGAATATTCCAGGCAAACGGAAGAACAAGAACAAATACTGTGGTTCATTTAGGAGGCCAGTGCAGGAGTAGGAGTGGGTGAGCCAGTGAGCAAGAAGAATGGGGGAGTTAAAAGTGAATACAGAGAGCCAGATTAGAGGGGACTTTGGCTCTTATTCTGGAAGAATAAGAAATTGGGAGGTTTGTTAAAACCTACAATTGACTCAATAGTACTTACAAAGAATATCTCTGGCTATTAAATTGAAAATGGGTTGTGGACAGGCAAATCAGAAGCAGGAAGATCAGATGTGAAGCTTTTGAAGTAATCCAGGTAAAAGATGATGGCATCTTCGACCAGGGAAGTGGTAAGAAGGTGGAGAAAAGTTGTAGAATTCTGGATAGATAATAAAATTGGAGCTGACAAGAATGCTGACAAAAAGTGGTATGCATACTAGTTAGTTGCACAAACTCTGGGGCTGGACTCCAGGCTCAAATTCCAGCTTTAGAATTTGCTAGCTATGTTGCCCTGAACAAGTTATTTATCTTCTCTCTGTCTCAGTGTCCACATCAACTGGCGATTTTGAGGATTTCAGGAGATAACCTATGTAAAGTGCTTAGAATAGTGCAGGCACAGGGTAATTAATGTGGTTTGAAATGTTGGCGTTTGGAGCCAAGGGCTAAGAAAATTCTTGAGATGTTTTCCTTGCAAAAAGATGTTTTCATTATAGCACAGGAACAGGGCCCTTGGGCAGAAAGAGCTGCCTTTGCATTGTGAAGAGCAATTGATTATATACTTGGGAGTTGGGGGAAGTAAAACAAGGGGAAGTTTGCAAAGCGTGTTTCATATGCTAAAGAAGACTCACAGGATCGGAGCCCAGCCATTGTCAAGTGGAGGTTGTTTTTCCCTCCAGCAAAGCATTAACATTAAAACAGTGGGAGTTCCTGGAGGAAAGTCACACTCTGCCTGTCTCATGTATTTGTCAATGGGCTGCAGGTTATAAGGAAATTTAATTTTATCTGCATTTCTTTTGCCTTTGTTCTCCACATCAGTAATCATTAGATAGTGTTGTTATTAGACTTTGGTATGAGATATAGAGTTGAATCAATGCTGACATTGGAAAACACATAGGACAAAAAGCATAAAGTGTTAGGTGAAAAAAAATTTGGTTACCAAAAAAATGTATAATCCAAATTAAATTTTGAAAGTTATTTACATACACACACACAAAGCAATATAAAAGGAAATACACTGAAATATATCTAAAGATAGCTCTAGATAATAATATTGTACATAATTTATTTTCTTATTATATCCCAAACTTTCTACAATAAACATGCATGTCTTTGTATAATTAGAAGAAAGTTATTAAATGTTTTAGAAACAATTATTTAAAAAATGAAACAGTTACCCTATTTTATCTTATATATATATAATGAGGGAAATTAAGTAAGGAGTGGAGGAGGAGAAAGAAAGTTCTTTCCTGAGGTAAGTGGAAAAGAGTTGGAAGAGAAATGGAAAAGTATATGGAAATGTGAGAAAAGATTACACAAAAATGCTATCAACCAAATTCTAAGTAAAAACATCAAAGAAAGGAAGGCTCTCTAGGGTGTCTATAATCCCCCTCAAGCTTTAGAAACTGGGAGATGGCTAATGAGAGTTCTCCAGATGACCACTAGGGGGTTCCTGTGGTCCAGGAAGCCTGGTAGCCCAGAATAAACCCATGCCTAGTGGAGAATGAAGGGCTTGTCCAGATGGAAGAAGCCTTGTCCACATTTGTGTGTACACCTAAATCCTAGGATCAATGAATGTTAGATCTAGAAGGAACTTGCTGGATTTTCCAGCCCAAGTCTTCATTTTAAAATTAGGAAAATGAAACACAGAGAGGTGGCTTACTAGAAGTTATAGAGCTAGTGAGACACACAATTAGATAATACTCCAATCTAATTGGTGTTTTTTCTAATAATTTACATTGGTAGAAACTGAGGGATGATCAGTACAGAAGTTACATTACCACATTGCAACCCCAAAGTGATCCAAGTGTTGAAAGTACCAATCTTCAGTTTTATTTTCACAAGATAATGATAATAGCATATGTTTGGAAATATATCATATATGCCTATTATGGCTACTTTGTGTTTTTGATGTGGAGCTTAGCTCAATTCTAAGGCTCAGGAACTATATAAAAATGTGCATTATTCATAGTTTGGTAGTTACTAGTAGTTTTCTCTTTCCTTTCCTGTTTTAGACAACCCCAGGAATCAACTGTCATACTCAGCTTTATTGGTAGCAAAACAAACAAAAAATCTCAAAATATACCAGTTTAAATACACCAAATCTTTAACATTGATGAAGTTAGGTGTAACTCTGGGTTGTTTTCTACCAGCACCTGGCCCTTAATATCCTCATCATTTTCAGCTCCTCCTTCAAAGATTCAGTTCCAAATACCTCCTACTGTTATTTCCTTGGTCCTCATTGACCAATGCCTTCCTCCCTTGTCAAGTAGAGCCTTCTTATTTTCATTCATTTGTTTCAGTCATCCAATTCACAAATATTTATCAGATTCCTTCTGTAAGCAAGGTTTTGTGCAAGAAGCTGTGGGGCAACACAAAGGAAAATTAATATTGGTCATTGATTCCAAGGAATTGATGGTTTCATATAGGAAGATAAAGATGCCTGAATATAGCTAAAATGCAAGCCACCTATGGTTTCAGATGAGAGTGGCACAACCAAAATGGTATGGGATTTTTAGAAATTAATACTGCTTCCAACTAGGAAAATTTGATACAGATTCATGGGGAGCTGATATTTAATTAGGGCTTTGAAGGTGGAAAAGGATATGGCAGATAGAGGACCTGGATCCTCCTTCCACCACAATCCAGCTCTCCTATGTAAAAATAGATATTTATAAATATTTATCCAGCTTAAACACATGTAGTAGCTGCAAATGTATCTTCCCATGCAAGAACGTTCTGTCAACTCACAGGAAGATGAGGCATTAGTCTGGGGCAGTCCAGACAACACATCAGCTGGAGGAGGAGGCACATTGTCAGCAGTGTTCCTTCTCAGCACCGACTCAACTTTATACATCAAAGGGGAACAATTAATGATCACTTTGTAAAAGTTGGTCACACTGGAGTAGTGACCAGAGTGATAATGACCAGCAGTGATTCAGGATCCTTTGAATCTATTAGGCAAGGGGACTGGTTAATAGAACTATCATGTGTATTAAAAACGTCAACAAAAGTGGCAGCCAACTAGGCTGGGCAAGGCTAAGCAAGCAGTCCTACAGTGTCAGGCCAGAGAGAGAAAAGTGATCAGAATTTTAAAAGTCTTTGCAATCAGTGTCATAGAGGTTGAGATGACCTTCTGAAGAGAATCTGTTTGGTGAGGGGTTAGAAAATGGAAGAAATGCTTGGCATGCTCTTTCCACTTCAAGACAAAGACAGAAAGTATTAAATCCAAGGCTATATTCCTGACCTATGAGCAATGGCTTAATAAGTTCCAGACAGCAGCTTTCTCTTTTAACAAATGGCTGACAGCACCTCCTTCTTAGCATCCATCCACCCAGTTCTGAAGCACTCCCCAGCCCTCCACCACCGCCCCCCCCACCCCCACCCCACCCCAGTAAGCCTTAGTGACAAATCAGACTGGCATAGTGCAAGAAGAGAGAGAATCACCACTGGATAAGTTGTGCTAGTGTTAGATTTTTTTATTCAACTATAATTACAGTGTTACACTAGTTTCAGGTATACACCAATATAATTCAACAACTCTATACATTTGTTAGTGCTCATCAAGATAAGTGTAACTCTTAATTGTGCTAGTGTTAATTTTGAAAACCACATCCCAAACCACAAAGTATATAGCAACAAGATCAGGTGGAACCAGGTATACCTGAGAGAACTTGCAAGGTCTTTTAAACACAGGCAAGGGCAAAAAGTGATTTAAAAATATGAAGACTGAGAGTGAGGTGGCTGCATACTTGCACAGTTGTATGCATTGGGCCCTTCTGTGAGCTGCTACTTCTTTTCTTGGGAAACCCCTACTGCATTTTGAGCCAGGGTAGAACAGTTTCCCTGCACTTAGCAGACCCATCACGGCCAGTTTCCTGAATCTGAGGCAGTTTGGTTAAAGTTTGGTGCTAATGGGATTGGGATCAAATACACAGTCTTCCCGCGGCCATTTCCCGTTGTGCCAAGAATAATTCTGTTCATAGCTCCAGGCTGAACAAAAGTTCAGCTTCAAGCTGCCAATTGAAGTATTTGAATGGGAGAAGGACAGCAAAGATAAAAAGTATAGGGTTATTTAGAAGAAAAAAAATCCAAACACATGAAATTCTGATACCACTAACCAGGGTTTGTACCGATATCTCTATGCGCCAAGAGCAGTAAACGAAAGGCAGGTCTCAGGAGAAGAAGTGGTATATGAGATGATGTTAGAATCCATTTGGGAGATGGATCATTAGTTCATCAGACTGTTAATATGTAAAGCCTTACAACACTATCATCCTTGAATTGAGTCCCGTGGGGATTGTTTTAGTTATCTATTGCTGCATAACAAAACACTCCAAAGTTTAGTGGCTTAACACAACAAACATTCACTATCTCATAGTTTTCTGCAGGTCAGGAATCTTTCTGACACGGCTTAACTGCGTCTCTGGCTTTGCATCGGTCACAAAGCTGCAATCAAGGTATCAGTGAGGGCTGTAGTCATCTCAAGGCCCAATTCACAGAGGATCTACTAAGCTCAGTTACTTGGCTGTTGGCAAACCTCAGATTCTTGCTGGCTGTTGTCTGAAAAACGTCAATAAGTTCTTTGCCACATGGATGTCTCTAGTTCATAATATAGCAAATGCTTTATCTCAGAGAGAGCAAGTCAGGAGAGAAGGAGAGAGGGCTCAAAACAAGCGTATTAAAAATCTAATAACTCCACTTTATAGCAAAAAATAGTAAAAAGTACATAAATATTTCTATAGAAAATAAGAAAATAATATTAATAATTTTAAAAAATGTAACATTTGCCATGATTTCCAGGGTTCTTTTACACGCACGCTTATTATTTAATACACAAAATAAGTTTTGAGGTAAGCAGTCATTATGATCGTTAGATGTAAAATGCACAATCTTAGTCTCAGAACTGAGTTGCCCCTTCTTCTAAGTATTATTTTTAGGAAAAATTGTAAATAATTGGTATTTCTGGATTAATGACTCTGTCTAGGCCTGTAATGATACACAGTAGTTGCTAAATTGGGCCAATTTCTTTTTTTTTTCCTCAATTTGTGTTTTACTGAGAGATCCTAATAACTTGAAAGAGGTTCCATACTAAAGGAGAATTATACTAATGAGGACATTTGTTTGCTGGACAGGAATCACTAATCATCACCCAGCAAACATTTACAGTCATCACCTTGGTTATTTTATTTTCTGATGTTGAATTATTGTCTTAAATAATGCCATTGTCATGAATTGAATTGTCCAGTAAATGTATGGAAAAGGAATTATCAGGATGATACATTACTGCTATATATTCAGAGGATCTGACATTTCAATATTTGCATTGTTTATTAATGTTTCTTGCCACATTCAGGTGTCTAGGGATATTTAATTAATCTACATGTGATAGAATGCCACATTTCCCACAAATTGCAGCAAGCAAGCAAGCAAGCAAGCAAACAAACAAACTATTGCCCTAATCAGGAAGATGCAATGAAAATGAGGTTTATAATACACTTCCCCACTGGGACAAAACAAGAGCAAAACAAAATAAAAAAACTCTGAGCATAATAAGGGATCTAACAATGTACAAATAGTGCAGGAGATTTATCCTTGAAATAAAGTATTTGTTTTCTTTATTTTTTTTTAAAGTTTATTTATTTATTTTGAGAGAGAGCAAGCAGGGTAGGGGCAGAGAGAGAGGGAAGAGAGAGAGCCCCAAGCAGGCTCCACACTGTCAGTGCAGAGGCCAATGTGAGGCTTGAACTTAAAAACCGTGAGATCATGACCTAAGCTGAAATCAAGAGTCAGACGCTTAGCCGACTGAGCCACTCAGGCACCCCATGTTTTCTTTTTTAAAGTAACTATCTGAAGTCAATCAGAAGAGAAAGAAAAAACAAGCTGCCAAGAAGAGACCTGACAGCTCAGTGACTTTTTTTTTTTTTTTTAACCTCTACTTCCTCCAAAACTAAAGATTATCCTCTCCCTACTCAGTAACAGAAATGGTAGAAAATGAGTTGGTTCTAAAAATGGGGCTTGGAAGCAAGCCCAGCTTAGTAATGAAGAGGTGAGGCATTTTTAGTGAACAGATGAAGAGTGAGGCACCAAAGATGGCTAGATGTGGGAGAAAAGAATAGAGCCTGGGGTTGGGGTGCATATCCTAGCCATCAAAGGAATTACCACATGGATATATAAAAAGATGTAGGCCCTGAGGCTTCCTGCTAGTGGATGATGAACTTGGATGGGTTATTGAATGCAGGCGCCACAATTAACAGTATCACCTTTTGCTGTCTGTTTATGTGGATCTCTTACTATGAATTTTATTAATTCTTCCTCAGGGTTCCAGGTGTGGGAGAGACAAGTCTTTTGGTACCCCTATTCACTGGCCCATCTCTGATCACAGACTGGCTCCTGGGACCTCTTCCGTAAAAATGATGGTAAGACCAAAAAGCTGTGTTGACCTCACATGGCTAACTCTCCAGTAAGTCTAGCCACCCTGACACTTTTCTCAGCAACAATATGGTGTATTTTGTCTCTCAGTATAGCACCTAAATTTGGGAAATTGTGTCTTTGGTTTTATGAAACTGTCAATAGATTAGCATTTGGGTTCATTTAATGTTTCCTAAAGCAAATCGGCTCCAAGTCCTGTACAATTCCTTTGGAAAAGTCAGACCGAGGGGCCAGAATTTCTAGTTCCAATAGGACTGCAGGTCTTGATACTCACTCTGGTAAGTGGAGATTTATGTTCTTCTTCCAGATATTCTTTGAGAATATACTCTTTTCACCTTTGGCAAACATTTCTCTTTTATTAGTAGCCTATGTCTGACTCCTGCTTTATTCAGAAACACTAGGGATATGGCATAATAATGTTTATCAAATTCAGGCTAGCAACCCAGTCTTATTGCTTTTGAGTAAAATGAAGAGTTGAATGGAATATATTGACTTAGGCCTCACCAAAATTCAACAGAAAAAAAAGTGCACTTGCTTTCTTAGCAGACTGAGAACATATGTGGAATAAGTGAAAATAAGTAAAGTAACTGAAGAGATTCAAAGCTTGCCTACATGTGGGAAACTTTCATGCTTTTCCAGCAATGCAGATAAATAGCAATCTTGGGATCCTATTGCAAGGCATTATGTTTTCAATTTCTGGTTCAGGTGCTATATTGTGGACTATATTAGTTAGGGTTCTCTAGAGAAGCAGAACCAATAGGATGTATATATTTGTATACGTATGTGTCTATCTATCAACTAATTTACTTAAAAAAGTTTTTTTATGTTTATTTCTTTTGGAGAGAGAGAAACAGAGCTCAAGCCGGGGAGGGGCAGAGAGAGAGAGAGGGAGACACAGAATCCGCAGGCTCCAGGCTCTAAGCAGCCAGCACAGAGCCTGATGCAGGGCTCGAGCTCATGAATCACGAGATCATGACCTGAGCTGAAGTCCGACTGAACCACCCAGGCGCCCCATCAATCAATCAATTTATTTGAAAGAATTGGCCCAAATGAGCAGGTCCAAAATCTGGAGAAAAAGAAAGCAGGCAGGCTGGAGACCCAGGGAAGAATAAATGTTTTGTCTTAAGTCCGAAGACGATCTAGAGGCAGAATTCCTTCTTCCTTAGGAGACTTCAATCTTTTTCTCTTAGTATCTTCAACTTGAGTGAATGAGGCCCATCTATATTATAGAGGGTAATCTATTTTGCTCAAAGTCTACTTCATTACTTCTAAAAACTTCCTTCGCCAAACATCTAAATTGGTGTTTGACTAAATAACTGACTTTCATAATCTGGCCAAGTGGATATGTATTCCACTTGGATTCCAATTTTTTTAGCACCATTTGTTGAAAAACTATCCATTCTTCATTGAATTGCCTTTGCACATTAGTTGACAATATTTTCAGAGGCTGTTTATGGGCTTCCTATTCTGTTTCACTGATCTATGTATTACACTTTTAGTAATACCACACTGTCTGTATTACTGTTGCTTACAGAAATCTTGAGATTACTCAAAATAAATCCTCCCGTATTGTTCTTTTCAAAATTCTTTAGACTAATCTAGTGTCTTTTTCTTTCCTACATAAGTTTTCATATTGGTTGATATCAACAAAAAAACTTGCCAGGATTTTATTGGGATTGGGTTGAATAGATAGATCAAACTGGGAAGAAATGACATCTTAACCATATTGACTTTTCCAATCTATGTACATTTATACTGCATTTATTTTGATATTGTTGGATTTCTTTAATCAGTATCTTATAGTTCTTCTGCATACAGAACTTGAATATTCTTGGATTGATTTATATATAATTCATTTTTGGTGACATTACGTTTTTTTTTATTTTAGATTACTAATACTAGTATATAGAAAATCAACTGACTTTTGTATACTGACCTTGTTTCCTGAGCCCTTGCTTAATTCACTTATTCGTTCCATCCAGTAAGTTTTTTATAGATTCCTTGGGGTTTTCCACATAGGCAATCCTGTTTTCTGCCAACAAAGAGTTATATGTCTTTGTGATAGCTATAACTCTCTTTCTTTTTCTTACCCAAATGAACTAGCTAAGACTTCCAGTACAATGCTGACTATGAGTGGTGAAAAAGGGTATCCATGCCTTGGGTCTGATAGTAAGGGTAAAGTATTCAGTCATTTGGCATTAAGTATGATGCTAGGTTTTCTATAAGTATTTCTTGTTAGGTTGAAAGAGTTTTTCTCTGGTCCAAATTGGGGAAAGTTTTCCTCATGAATGGGTTTTGAAGTTTATCATATGATTTTTTATACTCATTGATATGATAATACAGTTTTCTTTCTCAGTCTGTTCATATGAATTACACTGGTTGATTTATGAATATTAAACTAGCATTGTATTCCTAGGATGAACCCCATGTAGACATGATATATTATTCTGTTTATATATTAATGAGTTTTATTTCATATCTGTTGTTAGAGATCTTTGCTTCTATGTTCATGAATGATATTGGTCTTTAGTTTTCTTTTGTTACAATGTTTTAGTCTGGTTTTGATATTAGGATAACTATGACCTCAGAAAATAAATTGTAAAATATTCCCTTTTTTTCCTGTGTTCTGAAATATACTGTGTAGAATTTGTATTATGTTTTCCTGAAGTATTTGAACAAATTCAACAGTGAAACAATCTGGGTTTGGTGTTTCTTCTTTCTTATGTTTATGGAAAATTTTTAATTAACAAATTAATTTCTTTAATAGATAGAGGGCTATTCAGGTTATCTGTTTTCCTGAGGGAATTTTGATAGTTTGTATTTTTCAAATAATTATTCCATTTCATCTAAATTTTTGAATTTATAGTTATAGAATTGTTCTTAACATTTCTTTATTATTATATATTTATTATTTTAATGTCTATGGTTTAGTAATGATAGCCCTTTTTTTTCATTCTTTACAGTAGTAATTTTTGTCTTTAATTTTTTTTCTTGGTGGGCATATCTAAAAATTGATCAGTTTTATTGTTCTTCGCAAATAATCAGATTTTGGTTTCCCTGATTTTCTCTATTGTTTTCCTGTTTTAAACCTATTGATTTTTATTCTCATTTTTATTGTTTCCATTTTACTGCTTGTGTTGTGTTTCGTTTGCACTTCTTTCTTTAACTTGCATGTTCTTTCCTAGATGGAAACCTAGGACATGGATTTATTGATAGGTCTTTCTTCTTTTAAAATATATTCATTTTATGCTGTAACTAAGCTTCTTAGCACTGTTTTGCTGCATCTTACAATTTTTTTTTAAATTTATTTTTTATTTATTTATTTATTTATTTTACACTTTGTAGTTTATTGTCAGGTTGGTTTCCATATAACACCCAGTGCTCTTCCCC
>JAQQST010001484.1:0-12497 GCA_028646485.1 Cryptoprocta ferox | reverse complement strand
ATAGCCTTTTCTAACTCGTCACAGCTATTTTGAAGGTCCCTAGTCTGTGTATCAATAGCTTCTTTGATGTTTTTTCAAGTCCAGCGATTAATTTTATGACAATTGTTCTAAATTCTTGTTCAGTTATGTTGCTTAAATCTGTTTTGAGCAGTTCTGTGGCTGTGACTTCTTCCTGGAGTTTCTTTAGAGGAGAGTTCTTTCGCTTCATCATTTTGGCTAGCTTTCTGTCTCTTGTCAGTTTTAAAAGCTCGTTATGCCCTGTGCACCTGTTAGTATTGCTCTATTAAAGGAGGCTTATTGACTTTCCAGGGCCTGTCGTTTCAGAAAGTGTTATTTTAGTGGTGTCTCTCGGTTTCTCTTGTGCCTTTGATTATTTTACTTCCCTGGTCAGTGATATTTGGGACTCTCCACCATGTGTACTTTGGCTTGTTTCTTGAGGTAGCCCTGAAAAGGAAAACAGACTAACATACAGGGAACAAAAGCATGCCAACGTATAGACAAATCAAACATACAAGCAAACCAAAAGGGGAAAGGAAGTAAAAGAAAGGAAAGTAAAGAAAAGAGAGAATAGAAGAAAAGAAAGAAGAAAAAGAAAAAAAAAAAACAAAAACAAGGCGGGGACCGAGACAGCAAAAGCCTATGGACAGTCTAAAAGCGTATTACCAGCCAAGAGGAGATATACGAATGAAGTAACGGAAATCTATCTGGATGGCAGGAGAAAAGAAGGAGAAGAAAAGAAAAAAAAAAAAAAGGCAGCTCACCAGAGCAGATGAGCGTGGTTTGGCGTAGGTAGGTCAGGTCTCGGGGCTGCTCTCCGAGGCCCTGCCTTGGTGGTTGTGGGGAGAAGAATGGCGGCGCTTCAAGCTCTGCTCGAACCGAGCATTGCAAGCCACTCTTCTGAGTCTGATCTCCCTGTGCCGCGGGCGAACCAAACTGTATTTTCCAAGCTCTGCCTCGCTTCCAAATCCTAGTCTATGCAGTTCAACACTACCACGGGAGATGAGATGTGCTCCCGCTGGCGGCCGGCCTCCCAGCCCGGGTCACGCAGGAGGCGGGGCCACCTTTCCCTGTACCACCTGGAATGGGTGCCCCTGCCGCCGCGCCCAAGGAAGAATTCGCCAGCCAGATGGGACGGATTTTTCTCCCGGCGCCCAGTGGTTATATATGGGGAGACAGTGTCTCTCTCTGTCCCAGGGTGAGTTTTTTCTCTTTTTTAGAGATGGTTCTATGAGCATTTTCAGTCTCTCTTTCTCTTCCCCTTGTCTCTCCGGGGCAGAGCACGCTCTCCCTGTGTTGCGTTGGGGCTCCTTTCCCCCTGCACCTCCGGGCCCGGACCGTCCTCCAATTTCCCAGTTCACAGTCACTCACTCAGGCATCTTTGAGGTTGTCTTCTTTCTGGCGTCTGTTTCTTCTCTTCCCCCACTTGCAAATCAGAGTATTATCCCTTCAGTCCTTCTCAGTTCAATCGATGCAGGCGGGCACAGATTACAGAGCTCCCTACTTCTCCGCCATCTTGCCCTCCCTTATTTTTCATTTCTAAAGAATAGTTTGGCTACATATAGGACTCTTGGTTGACAGTCTTTTACTTCATTGTTTTTGAATATGTAATCCCAGTGCTTTCTGATTTTCATGCTTTCCAAGATTTGGGGGAAGGCTTGATAATCACTTTTTCAAAGAGATACACCTGGTACAAAATCATTGCCCTATAATGAGTAATGAGTTTGGCTGCTGGGTGATTCAGCCCAAGGAATGATGTGGCAATTTCCAAATGTGATTCACGCAAACTGAAATCTACTGTCAAGTAGAAGGGTGTTCCTTCAGGTATTCAACTCTATCTAAACATGTCACAGAACATTCCTAAATGATGAAATATTTTTAAACAAGTAGGCATTCACCAAGGAGGCACACTGTGGGTTAAAAAAAAAAAAACAAGGTGGGGAACTACATATGCAAATCAGAGAGAAAGGATGTGGTCTGATTAGGAAGTTAAGCTACCATGCTGGAGGACTGTAAGAGTGGAAGAAAATAGTGAGAGGTTAGAGGTTGGTAGTGACCACATTTTAGTGAGCACTTCAGATAACTCCACAGAAAGTGGGAATAATACTTATATGGTGAAAGATAAAATCCTATTTGCTTTCCAGGTTAAAGGGAATTAGGGACACCTTTCAGGTCCAGTTATCAACACTGTGGACTCAGTCCCTAATCAGCTTAAGGACGGCCTGAGGGAAGGAATGAGGAATGTATGGAAACTCAGTAGTCATGTCAGTATGCATATATTTGTGTAAGAAATGGGACAAGATTAAGCCTCCTTATGGACAAACAGGAGAGGAGTGAACCCACAAAATGAGGAAGACAAATAGAAGAAAGACTTTCTATGTTTTGTCTCATCATTGACACTCTACAAGTTACCTGACCAAGGAAGTAGAGTGGAGGTAACATTTTAAATAAAGGTGAGAAAACTATATATTTGAAGAAGATTGGCATAAAGATAGGCTATAAAGGAATGTTGCCTTGTGGGGAAGTAAGGAACAAGCTTTGAGGTCAGAGTGAACTGATTTTATACCATAGCCTGGCTACTTTGTCACTTTATTAGCTTCTTCATAGTTATGGGGAATAAGTTATTTTTAAAATAATACTTGTATATATCACTTATTGCTGTTTCTGACATTGTAGATTTTCAATAAATTATTATTTATCAGTTATAGAATATCTCATTGGAATAAGAAACGAAGTAAAGGCTTTGCTCAAACAAATTATTATTTTATAGCAATTATTTCTATAACCTGTTAGGGACTTGGTGTTGGATGATGAACAGAAACTCCTGCAGGAATTGATGTTGGTGAGTCATTACACAATTAAATTCAGAATCGTGGTGGGAAAGGGAGTCAGAGGAATACATAATATAATTATTCAGTATACAAATAAAACCCTGACAAAATGCAGTAGTAAGTCAAATTTTGAAGATAAAATGTAAAAGTCAATAATCACAGGAAATCAGTGGAATGTTTAAAACCATCTTATTAAAAGTTTGAGATAAATGTTTTTAAAAGCAAAACAACCAGTCATTCAAGATAGCTTTCTAGATCCTTATCTCCTTCTGTTACTATGTTTGATACCCTAGTTCAGGTTTTAAATACTTTTTAAAAAAATTTTTAATGGTTATTTATTTTTGAGAGAGAGAGAGAGAGAGTGAGCAGGGGAGGGGGAGAGTGAGAGGGAGACACGGAATCTGAAGCAGGATCCAGGCTCTGAGCTGTCAGTACAGAGCCTGACGTGGGCTCAGACTCACGAACAGTGAGATCATGACCTGAGCCGAAGTCAGATACTTAACCAACTGCGCCACCCAGGCTCCCCTGGCTTTTGTTATTTTACATCAACTATGACAATAATTACCCAGTAGTTCTTTGATTTTTAAGTTTTGTTTTTATTTATTTAATTTGAGAGAGCACGAGCAGGGAAGGGGCAGAGAAAGAGGAGGAGAGAGAGAACCCAAGCAGACTCCCTGCTCAGCACGGAGCCTGACACATGACTCGATTTCACTATCTATGAGATCATGATCTGAGCTGAAATCAAGAGTTGGACACTTAACCAGCTGAGCCACCTGGAGACCCCCAACCCAGTAGTTCTTATTGTCATCTGATGTTTGCTTGTACACACCCCCTGCCACAGTGCCCCATCCATCTTTCTTTCCATTCATCCATTCATCCTTCCAAATATTTATCCATCCACTAGTTGCTGTGTTCAGTATTAGGGATCTATTAAAAAAGTACTTCTGGAATTCTCCATTCTTAGTAAATACTCAGTCCTGTGAGGAGGCCATATAAGTAATAAAATGATAATGCAATGTGATAAAAGAACTATTTGTGGGGATTGGTTGATTTAATTATAGTATACCCATAAATCGAATCATTATGCAGGTATGCATATTTAACATGTTAAGTGAAAAGGGAGTTCACAAAATATTACAATGTTGATATCATGAAAAGGGAGTTCATAAAATATTACAATGTTGATATCCTGATGGTTTCAGTATATCTACTATCTATATGTATATTAATTATATAGCTATATTTTAGGTAACTTTATGTATATGTGTATGTGTATGGAAACATCAAGAATGATGTTGTTCTTAACAGTGCTAATGGTTTTCTACTGGACTATCAGAGTTGGAATTTTCAGCTACCTCTTAACTCTTCTGCAGATTGAATTTTTTTACAATAAGAATATATTATATGTGTAATTAGATTTTAATGTAAGAGCTTTGCAGACAAGAAATATCCAGTGGTGCTTCATGTGGGGTTTAAGGGAATCTTAATCCAACTTCTTCCTAGACATTATTTGACATATCTCAGCCTCACTTCTTAATCTGAAAAATGAAGACAATTATATCACCTTCTTCATAGAGTTGTCAATATAAGAAGATAATCCAGTTAAAGTCTTCTTCAATGATATATGGCAAAGAGTAAATGTTGGAAAAAGTTTGGTGATAGAAGAGAAGAAAATCAGAAGAAAAATTAATCCGTTTAAAGTCCTCCTGCCTATCTCAATAAGGAGTCTCACAGTCATAGAAACAATAGACAAGAATGTCTTGTCCTCTCTTTTGAGCTACACTGTTTTCTCAGATTTGCCCAGTGGAAAGCCCTGCCACTTACTAGCACATTTTAGGTGGTTCTCATGATTGTTCCGTATAGTGCAAGGATCACAGTTGGCCTGTGGAAAGAATAGAGTGATGGAAATGGTTAGCAGGAATCATGGGCCATAATGTCAAAGATCTGACTCACCTCTGAGGGCCCTATGGATCAAAACCCAACTTCACACATGAATGGAAGTAAGTGTGCATGGAATACATTTCCCAGGGAGATGTCCTACCCTGAAGTCTAGTTCCTTGTGTAGGCTTTTAAAGTACCTAAGGGTATCCAAGTGTTCTTTTTTTTTTAACAACTAAAAGCAATATATCTAGAGTATCAGGACAATGGGGAAATAGCAAGAAGGTGGTAAGAGTTGTGAAAAGGGTATTATCAAAGTTAGTGTGTAGTGAATCTGAGTTTGATTCTGCTATGAAGAGTCCAGGGAAGCTGTAACGTTTCTGAAGTAACACTAATGTTTTCTTCTCAATCCTATTGATATGGTTTTCTGATCTTTGTTGAGGAAGTTGAACCATGCTCTCCATGTCTGAAATATAATCTTGAGGAAAGATGTGCACCAAACATGTCAAGAAGGCTGCAGAACTTCTGGACCTGAGGCAGCTTGTGGAGTTGGGATATGAGCATCTGAAAGGTAAGGTCTGTGGAGAGACGAGACTGACTATGCCTTGTTGTTATGCAAGATCCCAAGGTTGTTGAACACTTTTCTTGGAAGGAGGAGAGTAACGCTGATTGAGGCTGAACAACAGTGGTGAGATAGAGACTTTAGGAGTTTGTGCATACAGAAGATATCAGGGACTCTGCTAATTTTTTTATGCTCTTGAGTCTGTGAATTAAGACTCTTGTACATTACACATAGAGACCTCATTCCAATTAACTATGAATTCTTAGAGCACTTATATGCCACAGGGACCAATTTTACCCCCTTGTATTGTAACTTATTCATTTTGAGACAATAATCAAAATCAAGTTTTAAAAACAGCATATAATTATAACTATAAAGTCTTAGAAATTCCTTCACATGTGTAGCGTAAAGTGGATTCTAATGAGATATCTTTGAAAGACTTGCAGATACTGCTTTAGAACCTCTTGATAACATAATGTAGTTGTCCGAGAGAAGAGAGAGAGGGGAAATGAAGCCTTATTTGAATCTGATGAAGAGATTGATTTCTCCATCCTTCCCAAAGGATACTTAAACATGGAGGCACCTGCGTGGTGAAACTTGATGCCCATTTCAAACTAATAAAAACCAAAACCAAACAAAAAAGACAGGACCTCTTTCTAGAACTGGAGAATCACAAAGCAGACAGTACTACCATAGTAGTACTCAGACATCTAAACAACCTCAATAAACCAAGACATGGGCTAAAATGATAAAAAAGAATATAGGTAAAACTGTTTTGCCAGTGATGAAGTGATAACCCATCAAAATTTAAAGATGTTTTCTGCTAACGATAAACCTCTTTGTCTAGAAGAAGACACATTTGAATTTTGTTTGAAACAGTATAGTTGATGATGCCAGATAGCACATACCTGTGACATCCAAATATTTGCAGATAATGGATGTTGTTGGGAAATGTGACAAACTGTCCTCATCGGACCTCTGTTCTCAGCACTGTCCATGTACATGAACTGTCCTTATTGGACTTCTCAGAACGCTGGGAACATGGGACTTGATGAAGCCCCAGGAGGACGTGCAGGACAGAGCCTCCATGGTCATCAGCCAAGTGCGTCAAGAAGCTATGGCACTGGAGATATACCCACGCACAGTTGCAAGCTGTTCCTGATCTGTCCTTTCCTTATCTGCACCTATTGTTCTGGTTAAAACATTTACTGCTGACTAAACATTCACTATGCTCTCCATGCTTGCAAGGAGGGTATAAAATAAGATGCTGTTCCTAATAAAGTTTGCCATTAGCCATCAGCTCTTGGTCCATCTCCATTGCTCTCGGGCACGTTCACGTTTCCAGGGGTGTCTGGGAACGGCCATGCTCCCATTGAGGAGTGTCCCATTGCATCACTCGTCGTCTCCCCAGGACCCCTCCTTGAGAAGGAGAACCCACCACAGGCGTTAGTGATTTCAAAGCAAACAATTGCTATAGGAACTATGAATTATTGAACATAAGTGTTAGAACAGGCAAACAGACATTCAAATCCAAGAACATACTTACTAAATTCAGTAAAGATTTTCCAAGGTGCAAGAGTGCAGTCATAAAAAACAATAGAAGACTTTGGCTCTTTAAACGACAGTAGCCTTTAGAAAGTTAAAACTCAGAAATCCTGGATCTTGCCCTTTTAGAACATATCCAGGCAACCACAGAATTGAAGGGAAGGGGAGAAGGTTAGGGTAGTTGATCTCCATGGATTAGGAAAGCCAAGCATGGACCATAGATTTCAGTAATACTGTATCTCCTGGAGGTACCTTTACCTCAAGGAGAAGCATGGCCACCTTCATAGATGTATATCCTCTCTGGCTGCACAGGGCACTGCACTTAGAATAGAGCCACACTTGATTTAATTCTCTGCTGTCACTGTCTTGAAATAATTTTCAAGACAATGACAATTTTGTCTAGAAATAATAATTTTCTAACACTGGGCTCTAAATTTAATTTTGAACTAGGCCCTGAAAATTGCACAACCTATTTGGAGGAGAGGTTTATGTTTCAGAGAATATAGAAGTTGCCTTGCAAGAGATTTCTCTTCCTGGTACATAGCATTGAAACATAGAGCTTTAAGACTAAAGGGACCATATTGGCTGGGTTAAGAAACATCTGACTGGTGATAAATGTAGACAGACCATGACATTTTCAGGCAGTGGAAGTCTCTGGAAATGATTATGGAAGCCTGACCAGGATGGTAAATTGGATTTTAGACATTGCTGAATTTCCTACATCCCAAAAGGATGGGGCCAGAGTCATAAATAATTGATTTAAGGAAATAAAGAATCTCATTGTCTTTTGCCTGAGTTTGTGGACTGACATCCAAACCTGTTGTAAGACAAGTGGAGAGTCTTTTACAGTAGGAGTTCTGAACTCAGCACTACATACTAACTGTACAAACTTCAGGTATCCACTTAAAAATTTCATGGATCAGTTTAAAAGCCGGTTTTGATCTGCTTATCAGAACTCACTCCATTTTAGAGTATAACGAAATACATATTGTAAAGATGTTTTATAAATTATAAATAATATAAAAATAAGGTAGTGGTTTGTTATCATTAGTTTCATTTTTGTTGCCACACTTGAAAGATAAAATTAAACTTGTGAACATTAAATTGATAGGACAGTGCTCTAAAAAAGTTGAAAATATTTTAAATTAAAGTACTTTATTTTATAAAGACATATATTAAAATGGTATGCACAGAAATCTGTATTATTGAAAGTAATAACATAAAGATACTGTGACTTATTCATCACATTCTTGAGTGATAGAGCAAGGAAGTATGCTTTGAAGCACACCAGAAGTAAGTATCATACAAATGGAAAGAAAACCCTAGTTTGAACAGTAGACAGCCATTTATGGGGTTCATCAATCCTAGTGGATATAAAAGCTGAAAGATGAAAAAGATTCAAACTGATATGAGGTAAATTGATAGTGATAAACTACTGAGAACACTCTTTAAAGAGGCCCCAAAATATTTAGGTGTATATTCTTAAACCATGAAGATAACATCAACAAAGGAAATTGTTGGATTTTGCTAATTTTGTGTAGCACCTAACAGAAATAATACTTGCTGCAAGGGCCATAGGCATCTTTGGTAATTTTTAAACTATTAATTTGTACTCCCTCAGAATAAAGGTATGTTCTTCAAATTATATTTCAGCCGAGCTGTTGCTACTGATATGTCCCATATGTAATTTTAAGTAGAAAAGGAGCCAGGTATACAATCATCAAAACAAGAAGCTCAGAATTGCAAGTTCTAATCCAGTAATAAGTGATATTTATAAATTGTTAGTATTCAACAGTATTATATCGTGCTCCATGTAACTCACACAAAGATGGCAGTATTTTCATTCTCTTTAAAGAAACCACAGCTCAGGAAGCTTAACTTGGTTTTCTCAAGGAAACCGTGCCTTCTCACTCAGAGCCAAGTGTTCTAAAATGCTCATTAAAACATATAAAATGGGTTTTATTAGCCAGTCTAGTAGTAATTACACTGTGACTTTTAGTAGGTTTATTTTAAATCTTTTGAGCCCATCTTCTACTCTTCACCCTTGTTCTAGGAGAAGGCTGTGCCTTCCTTAGTGGATGCTGTGATATTCTACCCAGATCCCCATCACTCTCCTCTCCAGGGCTGAAGTACCCATCCCGATGAATACAAGACCTAAGCAGATGCTATCATGGTATCTCTCTCACCTGTACATTTTGATTGCTTCAAGGACCAGCATATGACCCAGGCTAGACCAAGCACAGTTTCTCTTAGAAATGTTTTTCAAATTTGGGCAGGGTAAAAGACTTCTTTATCCTTTGGACACAACCTATAAGAGAGTGGGATTCAGTCTACTGGATATCATGCCCATTTCTGTGAAGTCTGAGTGAATAAAAGAAGCAGAAAGCAGTGACAGAAAGAATTTTATGCCGTGCTCTTTTTATCATACTGGATAATTGAGCTCATGCATTAGCCTATTTGCTTAAGTTAATTCAAGTTGAATTTCGGAATATAAAATCAAAGGACTCTGACCAATGAATATCTTCAAGGTTTACAAAAATGAAATAAAAAGACCACTCATTTATTAAGGTGGTTGGAAAAATTTAGGTTTCTTTGTATATTCACCATTTGGTGGAAAGGAAATAAGCTATTGTTCCACAGAGAATGTGGTAAGTCCTATATTATGTTTAGGATTTCCCAGATGTTTTGGGGTTCCCCCCCGCTCTAATGTGGGTCTTTTTATGATAAACCTTCTATAGCTCTTTTTAAATGCCTGATAATATATTTATTACACTCTCATATATTAATGTCAATTTGACTACTTTATATAAATCTAAATGAAAAAATATTTTTCTTCAATACTTAAAAAACGTCATTCTCTTCTCTTCTTGCATCCAAAGATATTATGATGTCAATCTGATTCTTGTTTCTTTGTAGTTTATCTTTCCACTCTTTCTGGAATTTATCTTTTTTCCCCTCTTCCTTTGGCCTTTTTATGTTCCTTTTCAATATAAGGTATTTATTTCACCTTTAATTTGGCAATTCTGTCTTTATTTTTTCTTCAGATTTCTCTTTCCCTGCCTCTCCCTTTCTGGCTTCCTTCCCTTCCTTCCTGTTTCTCTTCTTTCTACTCCTCTCTCCTTCCTTTCCTTTTAAAAAACTGTCATCTTCTTTTAGTATGTGTTGCTACTATTCTGTATTCTATATTTTTAAACTTGTCTTTTGTGTATGCTCTCTAATCTTTCTGCATTCAGGAAGGGTAATTCCATTTGATGTTCTACCTCAAAAACACCCCTATTGTGTTCCTTATTTCAATAATCATAGATTTAATGCCCTAATAATTCTATTGAATTCATAATTGTTCTTGTTTCATATTGTTAATATATTTACTGATTTACAGTTACATGTGACCTCTTTTTGTAAACTTTTAGGGTTTTCTCTTTCTTCTGGAATAGTGAATGTTCCCAATGATTTGACATAGTGTGGGTCCTTTTTATTCATGTTCTAGGCTCTTGATGGACCATTTTAATATGGAGATTTATTCAGTTTGGAAAATTTCATTCTTTGACAATTTACTTTTTTTTAATTTCTTGTACAGCAATTAGATGTTGGAACTCGTCAATTTTTTACCTATTTTCTTATTTTTAGTCTCTTATTTTTCATCTCTTTTTCTCATTCTCCTTTTGTGAGATTTTTCTCAACTTTGTCTCTGAGCCCTTCTGTTGAATTTTCACTTCTGAATATCTTACTGTTATTTTCAAGAACTCTTTGATGTTCTTTGAATTTTTCCTTTTTTAGTAGAATTCTTTTTGTGTTTCTTGGATGAAACACCTTGTGCTCTGTATTAATATTTTTAGTTTTCTTTTACTGTACACAGTGTCTTTCCTTCAGTTTTCCCTCTTATTCTAAGTATGAGGCTCATCAACGACCTACTTTTTGGGGACTGTCCTTTTAAATTAAGACTAAGACACTAGAAAAGCCTCTTTTCTGTTGTCTTAGCTCTAGGGTTATGAGACCTCACATCCAGCTTTTATTAGTGGATCTCTAAAATGTCAGTTTTAGGACTTTTTTTCTCTGAGTAAATTAAGAAAATAATCCTTACTATCCTGTCTGATAAGTATATGCCTAGGTGTTCATGGACTGGAAACATGAAGGATGAAGTGGGCTGAGAATACCACACTTCAGTGTATAGACCTAAATTTAATTCTGCCCTTTTCAACTCTGCATCTTAGCCATGAACCATGTTCTCCACTGAGACTATTGTCCCCAACCATACCCTCACTGGTTCAATTTCTCCAGAGACTAAACCTCCCTGACCCTCAGTTGGCAAAAGGGAGTAATAGTAGTCAGCTGACTTTGCAGCCTGGAGAAGGGACATAGGAAGGAACTCAAACATCTCCAGATATGGGATGTTTTTCTTTTTTTTTTTAATTTTTTTTGAAAAAATTATTTATTTTGAGAGAGAGAGAGAGGGAGAGTGAGCACAATGAGGGAGGCAGAGAGAGAGAGAGAGAGAGAGAGAGAGAGAGAGAGAGAGAATCCCAAGCAGGCCCTGCACTGACAGTGCAGAATTCAATTTCTGAGTCAAAATCAAGAGTCAGATGCTTAACCTACTGAGCCACCCAGGTGCCCCTGGATATAGGATTTCAAAATATCCTCATAATGCCAGCCATGTGCCTCAGCCCAGCATGCCAAAGCATGCATTATTTCCAGTTGTTGAGCCACTCTTGAGATTCCACAGGAAAATATGTCTCCTTTGCCCCATGAAGACAGTTCCATTATCATTTCCTTTGTTTTGCTTAAGTCAACTACACCTCCTCCATCTTTCTGCCTTCCAGTAGTTTTAAAATGGCTTCTGTGCTATAAAGTCATGTTCTCAGTGCTCTTAGTTGTTAATGACACCTCTAAAAAATTCACTGTTAGTTTGGTGTCACTTTTAGAGAAAGAGGACATATTATGCACATGCACCAAGACCAACAAGATTAATTAGAATCTTATATTTGTCATCCTATTTTGTACTTCATAATTGCAAGCTTCTTTGATATTTATTTCTCTGCTTTACTTTTTTGTTTTTTAAAAAATACTACCCAAATGCTCCTTGCTATATGATTGTAGAATCATAATTATTTTTATCCTGTTATTAACTGAATGTCTGTTTCTCTACCAACACCTCTAATCTCTCAGTATCCTATCCCTCAGCAGGATAAGGTAAAGGATAATTTTATTACCTGAAACCCCTTTATAGGATTAAAGTAATCTTATTTCTAAAAAGGACACCTTTTTTTAAGGACATCTTTTAAAATAGCTTTTTGCTTTATTGTTCCTTACAAAAACTGTTTTGATTACATTTCTTTTCTTTTTTTTTTTTTTACTATTCAAATGATAATATTTTATTTCAATCCTGCTATGATTCTGAAGTATTTGCAAGAACATCTTTTATATATTTTTTTAAACTTTATAGTTTATTGTCAGGTTGGTTTCCATATAACACCCAGTGCTCTTCCCCACAAGTGACCTCCACCAAGACCATCACCCCCCATTACCTTTCCCCCTTCCCCTTTCCCCCTCAGTTTGTTTTCAGTATTCAAGAGTCTCTCGTGTTTTGTCTCCCTCCCTCTCCCTAACTCTTTTTCCTCCTTTCCCTCCCCATGGTCCTCTGTTGTGTTTCTCCTGTTAGACCTATGAGTGCAAACATATGGTATCTG
>JAQQST010001483.1:0-12498 GCA_028646485.1 Cryptoprocta ferox | reverse complement strand
AGTCTTTCCTCCTTTGTCAAAGATTAATTGGCCGTACATTTGTGGGTCCAGTTCTGGGCTCTCTAATCTATTCCACTGGTCTATGTGTCTGTTTTTGTGCCAGTACCATACTGTCTTGGTGATGACAGCTTTGTAGTAGAGTCTAAAGTCTGGGATTGTGATGCCTCCCGTTTTGGTTTTCTTCTTCAGTATTACTTTGTCTTCACTTTCTTTAAAATAGAGAACAATTCCTATTCTCTAATGGTCTTGGAAATTAATGCAGGACATGCAGAAGCAACTATTTTGAATGGGCCTTATTTTATTTTATGTCTAATAGACTACCCTGTCCTGAATTTTTTTCATATTGTCTGGCTTTATCTCTTGTTATTTATATACCATCATGGAACATTGTTTCTGTTTGATAGGCCATTTCTGATGGATGAAAGAGAGAGGAGAGAGGGGGAGAGGGAGTAGGAGAGGGAGAGATGAAGGAAGGAAGGAAGAAAGGAAGGAAGGAAGGAAGGAGTGGTGGAACAATCCCTTTGAAATCTCTTTTCAGATGACAAAGGGTTGGAGATACTTTAGTATAAAAGAAGTAGATAAAAAGAACCACAACTTTGTTACTTTAATTGCACTTGACCTCCACACTTAAAGCTCAAGCCAAGTCAAAGTTAGCCTAGGTAATAGTTTTTGTAGGGCACCTGTTAGGGAGAGTTTACTATGATAATTAAATTTGTGTCAACTTGATTGTGCTAAGGGATGTCCAAAGAGCTTGTAAAACATTATTTTGGGTGTATCTGTGAAGGTGTTTTCAGAAGAGTTTAGCATTTGAATCAGTAATACTGAGTAAAGATCTGCTGTTACCCATCTGGTCAGGCATCAACTATTTTGCTGATGACTGAATAAAGCAAAAAGTTGGAGGAAGGGTGAATTCTTCTCCCCTCAGATATCCATGCTCCTGGTTCTCAGGTGTGTGGCTTCAGACAAAGAGTTACACTGTTGGCTCCATTGGTTCTCAGACCTTTAGATTCAGACTGAATTACAATACTGGCTTTCCTGGTTCTGCAGCTTGTGGACAGCAGATTGTGGGACTTCTTAGCCTCCATACCAGTACTAGCCAATGTCTATAATAACTCTTATCTATTTATCTATCTATCACCTATCTATCTATCATCTATCCTATTGGTTTTGTTTCTGTGGAGAACATTGATTAATACATTTGCCTTTGTCTTTCTTAGAGAAAAAAATTGAGATGAGGAAAGAAGCCTGCAATTAAAAAAATAATAATATTTAATGAGTGAAAAAATAAACTTTTGCTTTAAAACATTCTAATGTGGGCCTTTGTAAAAAAAAAAATAGCTTATTTTCATGAATACAGGAGCGGACTATCAGAAATAAGAGTCCTCCATGAACATGTAAAAGTAATATATGACACTGGCTTAGGGACAGGTGACTAGATAGATAGTATCCATGTTATGTGGTAAGAATCCTTTTTATGCTGTAGCAAAATATTTGGTAAATCTATCTCCTAAGCTAACTTTGGGGGACACCATCATGTACACATGATCTTAGTCTTAGGGGGAAAAGTTGGGAAAGAGAATGCCAACCTGGGTGTTGATTGTTGTTGATTACACTTGTCCAGGAATTTCAGAGAAAGATGAGCTCAAAAAAGAAATTTCTGAACATACAGGCAAAAATTAATAGGACTAGAGGCTCCAGAAACTCAAGGCCAGTGAAAACTATTTTTAGAACTTGAAGTGGAGATAACACTGCAAAACAATTTGAGTAACAAAGCATGATGCATGTAACAACAAAGACTGCATGCTACCACATCTATCAGAATAACTAAAATCCAAAACACTGACAACTCTAAATACTGATGATGATGTAGAACAACAGGAACTCTCACTCACTGTTGATGGGAATGCAAAATGGTACAGCCACTTTGGAAGAGAGTTTGATAATTTCTTATAAAGGTAAATATAGTCTTACCATATGATTCAGCAATCCTACTTTTATTTATGTACTCAAAGGAGTTGAAAAGAAATGTCTACACAGAAACCTATACATGAATGTTTTTGGCAGTTTTATCATAATTATCAAAGTGGAAACAATGAAAATGCCCTTCAATAGGTGAATGGATAAACAGACTGTGGTACATCCATGCAATGGGACATTATTAAATGATTTTAAAAATGAGCTATGAAGCTAGGAAAAGACATAGAAAAACTTCAGAAGTATTTTATTAAGTGAAATACTCCAGTTTAAAAAGGTTAAATACTGTATAATTCCAATGATTTGACATTCTGGAAGAGGCAAAAGTATGGAAGCAGTAAACAGATTAATGGTTGCCAAGGACTCATCAACTCCCCCCCCCCCACCACACACCACACACACACACACACACTCACCTGACAGTATGTCAGATACAAAGATTTTGAGCCAGTACATTCATTTCATTTCTGACTAGTATTTCTGTAATTTGAGTAGTGTTAAAGAAGGAAGAGGCTCAGTGGTTAACTACTTTCTTAATCTCAGTAAGACTAAGCAAACACTAGTTCAAACAAGAATGAGAATCTAAGACATAGTACAAATAATTTGCAATAATGTTAGAGTCCTAATTCCCTGTAAATTTTGGGGATCTTTAGGAAAATATTTTTCTCCTTATTACTTTATCATTTTTGAGAACAAATAGTTATCTTTTGGAGAATATATGTGATTGAGTATGAAAATGTGTGTGTTTCTGTGTATTTGATCCAGAGCTGCACAATTTTTAACATAAGAACTCTTGTACAGATCTTAGTGGAGAGAGATTTGGAAGAAAAATAAGTTTTTCTTACTTAAGAAAAACTTTTATAAGTGTAAGTAGACATTGTAGTATCTTGGTAGAACCTGGATTTGAAGTCAGACAGATTTAGGTCTAATTCATGTTTTAGCACTATGAGCCCCTGAAGAAGTTTTATTAACCTCTATGAATTTTGATTTACTTATCTGCAAAGTGGGATTAACAATTTATAACTCACACAATTAATGTGATGATTAGGATGATAAATGCAAAGGGTTTGGCTCACCACAGAAGCTGAATCAATGTTAACTAATTTCATTTGAATAAATAGTGGGTCAGGTGAGAAAGTAAACGTAGGAAGATACAACCTTGGTTCAAGCTCCATATAGATCTTTGGTACAAACGAGTAATATTTTCTTTATACTCAGTCTTAATTAAATATCTAAGTCCTGTATTAGACTAAGATATTTGCATTTAAAAATGTATAATGCTTTTCTTCAAGATGCTTAGAAGGGAGTTCAGAGAGCAGTTATATATATACCCAACAGAAGAAACAACAAACAGTGCTAAAATATGAAGGTTAATTGGCAAGTGAGCCCAAATTACTATGATGTGGTAATGTCAGCAAAATTCAAGTGGAAAATGAAGGATTTTATCTAGGTCTTAAAAGAGGAAAATGTCTTAAGTGAATTAATACGTAGAATTAGAACATGGGAAAAGATTAGATGACTGATGTTGAGTGTCTACTATGTTTCAGGCACTGTCTATTGATATCAAAATATATTCATAGAGCCCGATACAGTGTTTGCCTACAAACAGAAAGATGGAAACAAAAAGAGAGAGACAGAAAGGGAGAGAGTGAGGTCTAAAAATGGACACAGATGGATATACATCTTCATATCAACTCTTAAAAGTGGCTATCATTGGAGTGCGTGGATCGCTTAGTAGGTTGAGCAGCAAAACTCTTGATATCAGCTCAGATCTTGATCCCAGGGTCATGGTATTGAGCCCTGTATTGGGCTCCATGCTGAACATGGAGTCTGCTTGAGATTCTCTCTCTCTCTCTCTCTCTCCCTCCCTCCAGCCTTCCCTCCCTCCTTCCTTCTTCCTCTCTTCCCAGCTCTCTATCTAAATAATTTTTTAAAGTAGCTATGATTAACTCAGTTTTGCAGATAAAGAAATGGAAAATTATTCAGTGAGAAACTTGTCCAAGTTCTTATAGCCAGCAGGTAGAGAAATGGGTTTACCAGCCCAATTCTGATGTTCACTATGTGTTCTTTCTCATATAGAACTTCTTGGGTATCAAAGTGTTTTGTTTTTTTTTTGAAGACAGGTTATGAAATATAAGGTTAGAGAGGTTAAAGTCAAATTATTTACTCATAAATCTTCTGCTCTCTACCATTCACAAATATTTCTGTATAGATCAAGAGTGAGTCTGGGACGATCATGGTCGAGAGAGGGAATAAAGAAATAAAGATAAAGAAATGTAAGCCTTATTATAGAATATTAACACAATTTTTTATTTGAAGTTTTTTAAATGTAGAGGTGATTTTATTATTTTTTTCAAAGACGATTAGTTTTTAATTCTGACTGATCTGCTATTGGCATCCTCCTACTTTTCTCTGCCTCAGTATCTTTTTATTGTTTTTTTGTTTTTTAAATTTTTTATGTTTAAATTTTAGTTAGTTAACATATAGTGCAATATTAGTTTCAGAAGTAGAATTCAGTGATTCATTCCTTACATACAACACCAGTACTCATCACAAGTCCTCTTCTTACACCCATCACCCATCTAACCAATCTCTTTTCAAAAATGTTTTTAATGTTTATTAATTTTTGAGAGAGAGAAAGAGAAAGAGAGAGAGAGAGAGAGAGAGAGAGAGAGAGAGAGAGAGACATAGTGTGTGACCAGGAGAGGGATAGAGAGAGGAAGACACAGAATCTAAAGCAGACTCCAGCTCTAATCTTTCAGTGCAAAGCCACACTTGGGGCCCAAACTCATGAAGCATGAGATCATGACCTGAGCCAAAGTCAGACACTTAACTGACTGAGCCACCCAGGTGTCCCTGAATCTGTATTTTTGTATCCTTTGGGTAAATACCTAATAGTGCAATTGTTAGATCATATGGTAGTTCTACCTTCAGTCTTTTGAGGAACCTCCATACTGTTTTCCAGAGTGGCTTCACTAGTTTGCATTCCTACTAACAGTGCAAGACAGTTCCCCTTTCTCTGCATCCTCACCAATGCCTGTTGTTTCTTGTGTTGTTAATTTTAGCCATTCTGTCAGGTGTGAGGTGCTATCCCATTGTGGTTTTGATTTGTGTTTCCCTGATAATGAGTTATGTTGACCGCACACTGCTTGTGATCAAGAAACTCGATTCACAACAAATTAAGTATGGCTTTGGGCCCATGCCCAAATTCATGGAATTCACTGCTTTACTATGTTCCCCACTGTTCTGAAGCAATTGACTTGATAGAACAGCAGAATAGACTTTTGATGCCTTAGTTATAGTCAGTACCAACTGTGTGGCAATATCCTGCAGGGCTGGGGCAATGTTATCCAGGAGACTTTTCTTCTCATAGCTATAATTCACAAGTCTATGAATCAGGAGGTAGAAATATGAGTTGCCGCACTCACTACTACCTCTAGTTGCAAAATTTGGGGCATCTCATTCATCTGAATCAACAGGCAAGGAAGGGAGTTACTATAACAGCTGGGGAGATTGATCCTGATAACTAAAGGAAAATTGGGCTGCCTCTACAGAATGGAGTTAAGAGTGTTTCTGGAATACAAGACATTCCTTAAGGATATCTCTTATTACTACCATGCTCTATGATTAAAGTCAATGGAAAACTACAATAACAATTTTAGGACTATTAATGCCCAGATGCTTTAGAAATGAACATTTGGGTCATCCATCAGGCAAAGAAAACCATGAGCTAAAATTGAGGTTTCCTAGAGAAGAATAAATTGTCCTTTAAGACTAAAGCATTAATTCCTATCTAAGTTTTCATCCTTCTCTCTAGATTTTAAACTCAAAGCTGCAATATCAACTGTCTGAGTCACCAGTCTGCCGGACTGCCCTACAGACTTCAAATTTGCCAGCTCCCACAGCTTTATGAACAATTCCTTAAAATAAACCTCTTTAGATAGAGATAGGTTGATAGATAGATAGATATATAGATAGATAAGATATTTATATTATATGTCTATGTATAGAAAAAATATATAAATATATAAACATATATAAACAAATAATACATATATTTATATATATTTCTCCGGAGAACCATGCTATAGTATAGAGAACATACCATAACAAGTTTTAACAATTCTTTAAGTCTTGGCTCTTTAAGTCTTGGGTGGCTCAATTGGTTGAGCATCTGACTTCAGCTCAGGTCATGATCTTGTGGTTCATGAGTTTGAGCCCCACATCAGGCTTGCTGCTGTCAGCCTGTCACCACAGAGCCTGCTTTGGAGCCTCTGTCCCCTTCTCTCTGCCCCTCCCTCACTTGTGCTGTCCCCCAAATTAATAAATATTAAAAAATTATTTGTCTCAGTTAGCTTATCTCTTATACAAAATAATAAAATCACCTATATCATAGAGTTGTTAACAGTAAAAAAAACAAAAAAAAAGAGACAGTGCAATCAAATTACTTAGCAAAATATCAGGTAAATCATAAGTACTTGAAAAATATTAGTCTTTGTTCATTTTCTAGTACTGTGATTATCCAACCTGTACTATTCCAGATATAAGCTTCTTTATATATTTTTATTTACATTTCAATTTATTTTAATGTGTAATAATTTCATTTAGGTTTTCCTCAAGCAAGATCCATGAAATGGTTAAAATTTCCAGTTGTTAAAAGGATCAGTTCTTTGATAACATATTCATTGATTAACTCAAATTCCTCAGGTGGGCCAAACACACACTTTAAGTCTCTGAAACCATTGTGTAATTATGATTACCATTTGGACAATGTCCACAGAAAATCTATGGCCTAACAAGAAAATGACAAGGAACCCATACCTTCCCCAACAAATCTTTGGTAATTTGAGTTTAAATTTTGACCTTTTGACCAGTTATATAAATGAACACTATTGTGTTCTACAGATTGATTAAATAGCAGTAAGCAAAACAAAGTTCATTTTCTCGTAAAGGCTGCCTTCTATATGGCCATTGCAAGGCTTTTTCTCAGAAAAAAAGCACGAGCCTTTGGAAGATTTTGAACACAGGAAACATAAGTGTGGAAGCAGAATTAACAGTGTACCCTGCTTCCATTGTGAATAAGTGTGCATATCATGTCCCCTTGTCATAAACTCTCTACATGCTAGGATACATAAACAAGCCCACAAATAAAAATAAGGTCATGCTTTCTGATTCTAATTCTCCAAATAAATGATATGGTGTGTTTTTCCCATAAGTTACTAACTCCTTAGCAAAAACAACCTTATTCTTGACTTGAAATGCTAATGTCTGAACACATGTGATTTTGTTATATAATCAGTACATATTTGAAAACTGATTTACTATCTTGAAGAGATTAATAAAAACTTGGTAAACTTAGTCCTCTTTCACTTTTCTTTGAATCCTTTTTCATTTTTATTTGATTAAAACTGGATGATAAGGAGAAAGGGAAAAATTGCTAGAACAACATCTTTGAGTAATGGAAGGCTATTAGGATTTATGCTGGTACGTATGAACAGCAAAGTCTCTGGAGAAAAGCTTTGATTTGTTGCATTTTCCAAGTTTTGTGGTGTAAATACTCCCTCCTCAAAATTAAACATTGTTCAATTTAACAGTGATTATGGCCAAGAGAGGTAAATGCATCTATCTAAAGGTTGTCATTTACACAGAATTTTTTTGAAAAAATTTTTTAGGAAGTAAACATGTCTGTCACTTCATCAACATTACTATAACAATGTTCATGTACCAAAACTTCTAGGATGAAGCAATATATGTGCTATGGGTTTTTTAAGTTATAGTAATTTTCCTCTTCCTCCATCCAAGTAGGAATAATAGAAATACAATAATAAAGCTATTATATTCATAAGAGAATTGAATGAAATGGTGTCATTAAATTCAGAGTCATTGCCACTCCAGCAGACCAGAATTTAAATAGATTGAAACAAAGCATCACAAGTTTCCCCTAATTTGAGGAATCTTGATATATATTGATCATTTCTAATGTGACAAAAAATTCATTCAATAGTCTTCCCTCCATTAATACGCTCATTTTTTAAAGTTCATTTATTTACTTTTGAGAGAGAGAGAGCAGAAGTGACAGAGAGACAGAGAGAGAGAGGGAGAATTCCAAGGATGCTCCATGCTGTCAGCGTGAAGCCTGACATGGGGTTCCCTCTCATGAACTGTGTGATCGTGACCTAAGCCAAAATCAAGAGTCAGACACTTAACCGACTGAACCACACAGGTACCCCAGTCCTCCCTTAGTTTAAAATGCAATGGAATATTACTCAGTCATAAAAAAAGAATAAAATCTTGTCATTTGCAACAACCCAGATGGAACTAGAGGGTATTATGCTAATGAAATAAGTCAGTCAGAGAAAGACAAATACCATGATTTTAGTCATATGTGGAATTTAAGAAATTAAATTAATGAACATAGGGGGAAGAAAGAGAAAGGCAAACCATAAAATAGACTCTTAACTATAGAGAACAAACTGAGGGTTGATGGAGGAAGGTAGATGGGGAGATGGGTTAAATGGGTGATGGGCATTAAGGAGGACACTTGTGATGAGCCCTGGATATTGTATGTAAGTGATGAATCATTAAATTCTATTCCTGAAACTAATATTATACAATGTGTGAACTAACTGGAATTTAAATATAAACTTGAAACTAAAATAAACACAATGCTTTATGTTTTATATAAAAAATAGTATAATTTAAACAAATTTAAATGTTGATCTGAACAATCTCTCATTTTAAGTTAATGAACAGAGATTTTACTATCAGTGGAAGCCAAGTATAATGATATAAATTCATTTATTGAGCACATAATTTTCCAAATAAAGTGGTAAACAACTTGGATATAGTATCAGCCTTAAAATATTCTGGAGAGTTGTAGTCTTCCTATTTTATATGTTTTAAAAGGAAACATGTGAAGTATTGTTCATGCGTATTTTAGGAAGATAACTAAAGAGAATGTTGGAGCCTGTCATGAGTTGAGGGATATTCTGAGAAATGATTTGCATGTGAAGTTTATCAAGGAGTATTTCCACAATTGTGGAAGGAAGGCAAGAAAGCAGACTGGAGAAAGGGAGAAGAATTGTGATGCAAACACAGCAAAGGCTTCAGCCAATCCAGAAAGAAATTTAGAAGGTGATATGACCTTAGAGAGTTTTCCTAAGTTAGAACAAGTTTAACAAGCTTTAAAATCTCGAACAGTCATTAAATGCTGAGTATTCTGGGAAGGGCCATGACCCTGGGTAAGGAGATTCTCTTCAACTATGACAATTCTCAAAGAATGCTTTATGATGGTATATTTTATTTATCACCCTGACTAGGTTACAGTCTCCAGTTATGCAATCAAACACTAATATAGATGTTGCTGTGAAGGTAATGTCAGTTGACTTTAAAAAAGGGAGATTATCCTTGATAATCTAGTTGGGCCTGATAAACTGAAAGACCTTAAGAAAAGAACTATGACTTCCTTGAGGAAAAAGAAACTCTACTTGTGATCAGGAGCTTCGGCTGGTGCCCAGAAGGTCTAGTCTGCTCGTCCTGTTTGCCTGCCCTACAGATTTCAGACTTAACCTTACCAGTCCCTACAATTGTGATAGTCAATTCCTTGCAATAAATTCTTCATATCTGTTTCCTACTGGTTCTGTTCCTTTGGTTGAACTTTAACTGATACAAGTTGATGGCTGAGAATTGTCTACAAACAGAATGTCGAGTACCTGGTGGATTAATCTATCAGTCCAGGAGTGTCTGAGCTAGGCATCCCAGTGTTCGCCATGGGATAGTTAAATTATTTCTCTCTCTTTTACGTTCAAATTTATATTCCCACCACTTGCCAGACAGAGAAAGATGAGGGAAGACTGGGAACAACTCTTATGCTGTTTTACAAGAGATGACTCAGATTCAAGATGCAGAAATCCAATTCAAGCAGTCTCCAGTACATATAAAATAAAAACCTGGGGGCAATGCTAACTTCAGGTGCTGCTGAACTAAGAGGCCCAAATAAAATGATAAATTTTTGGATTCCCATTCTTTATCTTTCACCTCTGCTTTCCTCTGGATTCACAACTTCACCGTTTGTCTCTTTCACTGCTCAGGACTTCATAAACCTCATTCTAGCAAGTCCAGTGAATTCTGATTTTAGTTTGATTTCTCACATTTGGATGATAATACTAACCCTGAACCAATTACTATGAGCAAGAAGGATAGAATATGCTATCTCAACAAAGTCTGAGTAATTAGCCTACCACTGGAGACAGGGGGTTCAAGTTTCATGTAAGGAAAGGAGTTGCAGCCTTGGTGGGGGAAGGGACAGTGAGATGTCCCTGGGAGCAATCATTATAGGTAAAGTAGAAATACGCCCGGGTCAGTATGAGAAAATGACAAGGGCATTTGTCTGCTTTAGCCTGGACTCTGGAAAGAAAAATAGTCTCATTTTTAAATAAGTATTAGTAAATAAGTATGTTTTAAATAAAGGCATAAAATGTTGAAGGATAGTAAGTTACAATGTTTTATGAAAATTGATGGGATTTTAAAAAGAATAAAAGAAACCTTGTATAATTAAAGTATATGGTTATTTAAATTGAAATTAAAAACCCAGTAGATGAATTAAATGTCACTTAGTCACAACACAAAATAAAATTAATAAAATGAAAAATAGATTGAGGGAAATTGCCTAAAATGCAGCAATGAGAATTAAAGAAAGTCTGAGAAATTAATATAAAGGGAGGATTCAGTATATACTGAATATGAATTACATAAATACAAACTAAGTGAAATGAGAAGTAACAATTTGAAAGTATAAAGACTTAACATTTTCCAATATTGATAAAATACATAAATCCTCCTGTTTAAGAAGCACAATGTGTTCCTGAGGAACCAGGATAAAAATAAAACCACCCTTGGAACATTATAGTAAAAATGGAGAGCACCAAAATCAGATCTTAAAATCAGCTGGAGGAAAAATTCAGATCAGGTACAGATGAATGGTCATTTTTTAACAGCAGACTTTTCTCCATAAAATCAAAAGTCAAAAGAGTACAGTAATTAGCTTGAATATATAGAGAAAAATACTGTCACTTAAAAGTCCATTCAGTAGTCAGCTGGAGGCAGTTCCTACTGGCTTCAAGTGCAAGCTGTTAAACCATTGCTGGCTTCAAATCTGGGCCAAATAGCAAAGGAAATTCCCAGGGACAAGAATATGGTCTCTATGATATTAGCCAAGGATTTTATTGAATTGATAAAAGACTAACTCAGATTTCAAAAGCTCAACATAATTAGGAAAAACAAAAAGCAACGCATTTGCAGATTCATTAGAGTGAAAATTCAGAACACCAAAGGCAAAGACAAGATCATAAATTAAGCTGTAGGAACAAAAAGAGGAAAACTAATGTTAATCTATTGTTCAGCAGTTTTCTCTATATAACTAATGGGAGTCCCCATACAGTGGAATAATACCTTTAAAGTGATACAATTTAAAACTATATGCCACTCATATATATGTATTTAGCTAACCCTATTTAAGAAATAGTGTATTTTAATTTGAATTAAAAGTTAAGCATTTGATACTTTAAAAACCGTAATAAGTTGTATGTGATTATCTTTTCATGTTACACTAAACATAGAGTGGGATTTTGGTTTTAAAAAGTTATTTCCCTCTTTTTAAATATGTTGGCTTATTTTTTGGTTTCTGTTTTAATTATTACATACATATGTATATATGTATAATATATATTTAATATATGCATACATAAAAATAGACATCTGAGTCAGAAAGTAAAAGTAAGTACGATTTAAAATATTCTATAAGCTTTTTATATTTTGCTATAGAAGTCATAAAAGTTACCACTATATAATCATACATTTGGACCTTCAACAGTGTGGGGATTAAGGGTATTGACTACCCACACAGTTAAAAAATTTGCAGAAAAACCTTTGTTTCCCCCAAAACTTCATAATTGTTGATTGGAGGCCTTGCTCATACATAGTCAATTAACACATATTTTGTATGTTATATGTATTATACACTTTATCCTTACAATAAAATAAGCTAGAGTAAGAAAATGTTATTAAGAGGACCATGGGGAGGGGAAGGAGGAAAAAGAGTTAGGGAGAGGGAGGGAGACAAAACATGAGAGACTCTTGAATCCTGAAAACAAACTGAGGGGGGAAGGGGAAGGGGAAAAGGTAAAGGCGGGTGATGGTCTTGGTGGAGGTCACTTGTGGGGAAGAGCACTGGGTGTTATATGGAAACCAACCTGATAATAAACTATAAAGTTTAAAAAAAAATAATCTAAATTATATGGTTTAAAAAAAAAAAGAAAATCATAAAGAAAATAAATTTATAGTACTGTATTGTATTTACCAAAAAAAACCTGTATATAAGAAAACCTGCACAGTTCAAACCCATGTTATTTAAGGGTCAACTGTATTTTGAATAGAAAGAATAAATAAGGTACAAAGGGAATGATTAAAAACACCTACCACAAAAAAAAAAAAAAAAAAAAAACGGTTCATCTCTTTCATCACATC
>JAQQST010001482.1:0-12504 GCA_028646485.1 Cryptoprocta ferox | reverse complement strand
TCCTGAAAACAAACTGAGGGGTGAAGGGGAAGGGGAAAAGGTAAAGGGGGGTGATAGTCTTGGTGGAGGTCACTTGTGGGGAAGAGCACTGGGTGTTATATGGAAACCAACCTGACAATAAACTGTAAAGTTTAAAAATAAATAAATAAATAAAATGGGTCTTGTTGTTCACTTTAGGTTTACAATACTAATGCTATTTTGTGATCAATTTGGGAAGCACTACTACCTTTCCTGAAATGACCAAGACATGCAGCTTGACAAATATATTTACTTAAGTAGCATGGTAATCAGAATCTAAAACTTGCATTTCAAATGGCATATACTTAGATAAAACTGACAACAAGCCATTTTCTTGGCAAATGACTGATTGATGGTTCATTCTTAACATGCTTGGAGAAACACATTAATAAGATAACCCATGGCTTTTTTACTCTGTAATATCTACAGATGATCTCTATTTCAGATGACTCTAAGTAGCTAAATGCTAATAAGAAAAACACCTTTCTGGCTCATTAAGGCAATTGCTCAAGCTGTCATTAGCATTACCTCTCTGAAAATACAGTACAGGATACAGTAGGCCTTGTCTGCTGCAGAAACTAATGGCACACAGCTACCTTTTGACAGTAGGGCTAAATTTACACACTTTACATATTCAGTGAGTAAAAGAATAATTTACATTAATCAAATAAGCTATGTTGGAGGATCGCCCCTCCCTCATTTGAAATATACCTATGCACCTTGTAGGCCTAGTCACTGACAATTGCATACTAAATGAATTAATTGTGCTGAAGCAAAGAGGGGCCTTTATACTTATTTAATGCTACTCATTTTCTGTAGGGCAATAGTAAATTATGCTTCAGAAGATAAATAGGAAGTCATGCCAGAAAAGATGAGATGTTCTGGTTTTCATCCTCGGACCTGCTAGGCTGACTACCTGTCAGATATGGCTGAAGCCAGGATTATGCTTTGAAAAGCTGGCAAAACACATATTTTTATCACTAAATCGAACCTGCTGGGTTTAAACTCTGTGAACTTTAATTATCTCCTATTTTATTAAAAGAGCTAGATTAAACCAAAAGTGGAGGGGGAGGGGTTCTGGCAAAGGAGACTAAAGGAGTTTTGGGGGATGAGAAGACTTTATTTTCACAAATCAATTTTCTCATTTTTAATAAAGCAATTTTACATATAGATGAGATGCCGGAATCATTGAGCTGTATAATACTTGTGGTTATCCAGTCCATCCCAGAATGATAATCACCTATTCTGTTCTTAAGAATCTCTACAGGAAGAGGTTCTGGACATGTTGAAAAGGTTTCAAACTGCTAAGGGCACTAAGTCAGTTTACTACAGATGGAGAAAAGGGAATTTTTTGTACTTCATCAACTAAAAGACAAGAATTATTTTTGCTCCAAGGGTTGCTTTGATTATTATTTTTTTTATTTAGGGTAAGATTACATAATCACCAGTCCTTGCAGAGTATCCTGTTTCATAATGGAATAGTCATAACGTATTAGATTATTTAACCAATAAGTACTCATTGTTGGTCTAGTCCAGCAGTTGGCAAACTTTTTTCTGTAAAGGGCCAGGTAGTATTCTGTGCTTTGTGGGCCATAGGGTCTCTGTCACAACTACTCAACCCTGCTGTAGTAATCTCAAAGCGGCCACAGATATTACATAAATGAATGAACATGACTATGTTTCAGGAAACTTCATTCATGGAAAGTTAAATTTCATTTAATTTTTACATCACAAAATATCCTTGTGATTGTTTTCAATCATTTAAAGATGTAAAAATCATTCTTAGAATTTGGGCCAACGGTTTGGCATTTCCTGGTCTAGAGGCTGCTTAGGTGATTATGAAGGGGGAGAAAACAGTGTAAAACATGGTGCCCATTTCATAATGGTTGGAGAAACAAGGTCAAAAACATTAAAAAATTTGACAAATAATATAATAAAGAGCTAAAGTGTGTGGGACAGCCCAAGGAGGCTAAAAGAATGTGGGGGACAGGATTGCGAGAGCTAGAATAGTCACAATAGGACTCATGTATCAACTAATTATACCAGGAAGAACTAGTTGGATTTATTTAGGTGAGGAAGAGAAAGAAAGATAACTCCAGGTAAGAGAAATAATACGAACCAAGATAGAGAACAGCAGTAATTTAGCAGGATGCCTTTGTGGGAAAGTATGAGAAAGGCTGGTCTAAGCAGTATCAATTGGAGAAATGAATTCAGTTATTCAATAAATAATTATTGATCACTTCTGTGTTGAGAATTATGCTAAATACTAGAGATTCTGTGATGAATAAGACATAATTCTTGTCCTCCGGTTGCTCACAGTCTCATTAAAAGGACAAACAAGCAACCAGTTACAATATAGAATAGGGTATTTAAACTGAAGAGTAAAACTACCTGAAAACAACTGTGATCACTTTTTAAGTTATGTCAATTTTCAACATTCCATTCACTTACATTTAAGAGATCTGTAATTTAAAGTATAAAGGGAATCCAAACACAAAATAAGAATCTTCTTGTGACCCACTGGATACCTGCTCATTTAAAAGTTCAGACTTAACTGCCTTTCCCAGAGAAATGGCAAAATAACATAAACTTCCTATAAGTAATTTCCGGGAACCCTTTGAAAATTATAATTTTAGAAAGGATTATTATTTTATTAGCTTGATTCACTGGAACTGGGCATTATGTCACTGGCCCTAACAATGTGCATATACCTATCTATAAGCCTTTTCAAGTAAGGTAAATTACCATGGAAACGCCTGGAGTGTTTTTTACCAGAGATCTTTAAGGAAAGGATTTATATCTACCTGCATGGGATGGCACAGGATCAGTAATGCCTAGAGCACAGGATGAATAATTGATTTTCAAATCAACTGTCTGATTTGAAAACTCTTAAAAGTATTCCAATGAATATTTCTATAAATTAATCACTCATTCTTTTAAAATGTGGTGGTGTTACTAGTCTTATTTGAGGCAAGAACTAAAAATTCAGCTACTAGTGTTTTTAGGAGTGTGACAAAAGAAAATCTGAGTGATCTCATAAATCTTTTGCATGAGCCCCCAAGTGAAAGGCAATATTGTAAGGAAATAGCACAGCATGCAGTTTGGAATTAGACAAAGTGGTGTTCAGATTCTGATACAACTGTTCACTAGCTGTGATCTTTGCCAACCAACTTGACTTCTTGAATCCTCCATTCTTTCTCCTATAAACTTGGGAAACAAAACCCAATGTTCAGGAATGTTGTGAAGGTGTAGTAAGATGGTTATATAGGGCACCTAGTTCAGTGCCTACGCAGAAAATAAGGCGGCTGGTTGAAATCAATATGTTGTTTCTACTGGAAACTTTGGCCTGTGACTTTTTTTTAAGTTTATTCATTTTTGAGAGACAGAGAAAGACAGAGCACAAGTGGGGAGGGGTGCAGAAAGAAAGGGAAACACAGGATCCAAAGCAGGCTTCAGGCTCTGAGCTGTCAGCACAGAGCCCGATTCAAGGCTCAAACTCACGAACCGGAAGATTATGGCCTGAGCCAAAGTCAGCTGCTTAACCGACTAAGCCACCCAGGTGCCCCTGGCATTTGACTTTAAAAAAGTCATGTTGTACAATCACCCAATCTTGTTTAAAATAGCACTCAGGCTATTTATGTAGCTGATCTTGGATTAGCCCTTGTTGCACAAGGATGATTTACCATCACAGAAAAGAAGAAATAAAAAGAAAAATTCTTTGAAATGTGCAAACAAGTAAGTATTATACTGAGCCCAGAACACTGAATAAGACAAAATCACAAGTAGTACATTTTTAATATTGGCTCTGGATAAATATTAGACTATAGATTATACACAAATCATATTTTTATTTCATTGGTTATTATACAGACCATGATAAATGTGTCACACAATAAATGAATGAACTAGTTTGCCAGCATTCCATCCAAAGCTGTGTTCTTGCTTTTTTCTTTGAAAAGTAGTAAGTAAATCAATAAATGCTGCTTTTTATGATACAAATGTCCTTCACTATTAGAATCTATTGTATTAAGCAAGGAATACATATTCATGAATGTGCACTCTTCCCAAAACAGGGATTTAGACAGTCTACTCCATTAAACATAAGTTTATTTTTCTTCCGGGTGTCAGCCAGGGAATCAACATTTTGGTCCGTGGCCTCTTCATGTTTGTCTTAATGGATGCCCCCTGGAAATAAAATCAACTTATGTATTATGGAATAGATTTTCTAAATCTCTATTCTGAGAAGGGTATTGTTTGACAAATTAATTCTAAATATTAGACATGAACATAGATTTATAAATGCAACTCTAGCTTAATTTGGTGATGATTAAAAATTGTTAAAAACTATATAATTTATTATATATTCACATTATATTGGTTATGCTAATAATTAGAGCCTGCTATGCCATCATCAACCTGTCATTTTCTTAGTTGAACTCTCTTTCTTTTGTTAATCCCAACCAGGGTGTCTTGCATATTTGATGAGGTGAATTGTCAGTCTGTTCAAGTTACGACAGGTATACACAACATATTACCTTTGTTATGATTTGTCAAATGGATACAGTCTCAGTATCACAATAATCTAAATAGCTAATAAATATTAAGTAACATGGAGTGTTAAATAAAATGTGCACACAAAACCTAATAAATTTCAGGGATGCCTGGCTGGCTCAGTTGATAGAGCATGCAACTCCTGATCTCAAGGTTGTGAGTTCGAGCTCCATGTTGGGTGTAGAGATTACTTCAAAATAAAAAAAAATCTTAAAAAAATTAATAAATTACATATTTAAACCTTCCTGGTTTCCTTTATGATAATCTATTTTTTAAAAAAAGTCGTTTGAAATATTCTTTTTATCTCAACATAGAAATACCAAAATCAAACTTAAATAACATAGGCTTGCTAAATATAAAATAATACACACTTGAAAATATGTAAGAAATATAACAAATATTTTTTTCAAATTCTGTTAGACCAAGAGAGATGGGGAACGGGGTGTAAAGGCCATATCTAAGATAGATTCACACAATAGTTTCTGTCCTTGGTGTTAAGATCAACAAACTGAGAACTTTCTATGTATATCACTATGGTAAGATACTGGGGCTAATGGATATGACACAAATCCCTATCTTCCTTAGAGTCTTGTGTACTTTGAGAACCATTCTATCCTAAAAATCACCCTAGGTGATGACGATGATTACAGAGAGGATAGCAGCAGCCATGCTCATAAATGACAGTGGTCAATGGCTGACATTAGGAACATATATTATAATGGCCTAGTATTCTACTCCCTGGTGTGGACAATGTGATGGCAGTAGGAATATAATGTGGGAAAATCTTAAGTGGGAAACTTTTGCTTCTATTTTTTTTAAAGTATTCCCCTGCCAGCTTGGTCTGATTGACAGCTCTTACAGACTGACCTAATGAACCTTCAGCTTGGGAGGCTTCACTCATTCTCTGATAAGCAGTGAACTCAAGTTTTACTGTAGGCATCATCTCCTAAGCCAAGCCATAGTGATCTGACTAGAGTGGCATGGCCTCCAAATACCACCACAAACATTTATTGAAGGTCAATCTCAGCAGGAATGTTGTCAAGCTAATTTTTCAGCTTTTATAGTCGCTCTACAAATCAGCTCAAATCACATTATTGTAGGTTTAGATTAAGCATCTAATTGGGTATTCCCATGTTAAATACATGGTTTCTGCTAGGATTTTCCAAATGGGTAAATTATGGTATCTGAAAACACCAGACAGACACAAATACAAATACAAATATAAATAAATAATTATATATAAATTATCTTATTTCCCTGTAGACTATGAAATATATTTTAACGTTATGTTCAACTTAAAAAATCTACTCATTTTATAGTTATTTTATTTTTATGTTTCTTCCCTAGCCATTAAAGCCAGCTTATAAATGTAGAACAGGGAAGATGAGACAGAAGGCCAGGGCAGGAATGAGTCAGGACTGTAACACCAAAAATATGTCCTGTACAATAGTCCCCGGGTTGCATTTAGAAGTATACTTCTACACTGTATCTTAGGTCTTAAAGTATAATTCCACAGGAAAAGTGTGGAAACTGGTATATTAGTCTATTAGAAAGAAGGAAGTCCATGCATTGGTTTTAAATCTTTGTATAACGGGCATGTGGGTAGCTCAGTTGGTTAAGTATCCAACTCTTGATTTCAGCTCAGGTCATGGTCTCATAGTCCTTGAGTTTGAGCCCTGCATGGGGTTCCATGCTGACACTGCAGAGCGTGCTCGGGATTCTCTCTCTCTCTCTCTCTCACTCTCAAAATAAATAAACATAAAAAAATCTTTGTGTAACAGCAATAAAAATAAATTAGTGTAACTATTCGCATTTTTCTAGAAATAACAAGTGACTCACCTTGGAATTAAATGAGGAACATGGGGTTTTAGAGTATGAAAGCTGTGAAAGCTGTGATTAACATTTGAAACTTCTGAAACCACTTTTATGATGGACTTTTCATATCAGTTATCCTTAAATTTAATAAAACATTTTTGTTCTAAGTCTTAGAAAAAGGGTGTGTTCATGAGATTATACTACTTAGACAGAATGCTAATTTTAGTTTTAAAATTGTCTTCCATTCCTCTTAGAAATTAGAATGACCAATCTAGATAGACTTTAAAAAGAGAGAAATTACGATCCTTTAATCCACAGAAAGAGAAAAAATATATATACTTTCTCAAATCACTTCTTAAATAAAGTATATATAATAACCTAATGATTTTGAACGTGTCACCAGAAATACATTCAAACATACCTACATACACACACACACACACACACACACTCAAGCTATGAAGCCATCACAATAAGACAGTGTGTAACACCAACATGAAACCAGGCACGCACCAACAGATTTGGTAAATCTAGTTTGTTGAACATCAACTTCACCCTCTCTGGGGCTTTTGCCTGTACTAGCAGCACTGATTCTGTTTAACTACAGTGAAACAACAAAAACAACAAACAAGGATTAATGAAATTGGCTGGTTCAGGGAGAGATCTACAGCAGGGTGGCATTCTCATTCTTCTAAAAGCTCTAAATTCATCTACTTAGTTTTCAGTGTGTTCAAAGCATGTCAAGCTCATATTTTCTATGTGAGCATAAGAAAAACCTACCGATTATGGGTTAGAGTAGTTTAAGTAAATGGGAGACAGAATTCTTTTTCTTTTTAACACTTTGGGAAAGGATCCAACTAAATTATTTTTTAAGCCATGTAACTGGTTAACTATACATCGAACTGGGCATTTATATTTTTTATACTTTCCTATTATTTTGATACTTATAAGTAACATGAATGACTTTTTAAATAACCTACATGTCTTGGCAAATGAGACCTAGTCTCATCAATGTGGTTGCTGTGGGAGTTAGAGAATCATTGCTTGATTCTATCACTGTGTGAGACATTGGTGAAGTGCCTCTTTGGGATATATTTAGAGTCAATCTCACATTCTTTTGCATAGTTTCAATGACAGCAAATCTTTGATCTCTTATAGCAGACCTGAATTTTGGATGAGTATTTCAGAGTCAAATAGAATAAATAAACTGGGTAATTAAACTGTGTAATACTAATGTTTGGTTAAAACCTAGGTGCAACTATAAAGAAATGATATTGAATTTCTTGTTTAGCTCAAATCATGGCACTCTGAAGAACATTTATTTGGATAAATAAAGTTTTGTTAGGTTAGTAGTAAGAGCAACATTTTCATTAAAATATAAATAAACACATAAATGTGTGTCCAGAACTGTAAAGTTGTACATTTTGTTCATTTTACAGATAAGGAAACAGAGGCCCAGCACCTAATATACTTCTAGTAAAGAATCTAGTATACAGCAAAGTGCTTATTAAATGGAAAAATTATCTATGTAGCCAAAACAGTGATCTGTGGAGAAATATACAATATATTTAAAAGTGTTATGAGACTAGATTTATGGGTTATAGCAAATATTTGTACATTTGCTTGTCCTTTCCCATACTTCTTTCTCAGAGAATATGCTCTTCCATATAGTTCCTGGAAGAGGTAGCAATCCCATGAACCATGTGATCTTATTCTTGCCCTGGTTGATTGAAACAGGTTGGACACCTGACCCAAGGGAACAAACCTGAAGACGAGGCTGTGTCAGTTAGATTCTGTTACAAGAATGTGAACTCAAATAGGCCACTGTCATATAAAGATTAGCTCTTGAAGTAAGGGTCATGCTTTATCACAGCTATGGCAGTCATGCTTAAAAAAAGGAAACTGATAGGGAAAAAGAGGAGACAGAGATGAGTGAGACCAGGGAAGGACAGAGAAAGCAGCTTGTATTTCTAACTTTCCAGTTTTGTTTCCAGTCCAAGGCATTCTATGGTCTGACTGCTATTTCCTGTTCTTGGGCGTCCAAAAGATTTACTATCAGGTCCTTGAATAAATCCCACTTATTTCAAGCCAGTTTGATTTCTATTCTTTATAACTAAAGAAGTCTGAACACAATGTATTATTGGGCTTCTATGTTCTCCTTTAGCTTTTTAGTAAAAAAATTAGAAAAATAATTTTTAAATTGTTCATGGAATGGCTGAATGCCCAGGGAGATTAAGTTATTTCCCCCAAGTCATTCACACAGTAGCAGGTCAAGGACTAGAAACTACAACCCCTAAGTCAGCAAATAACTCCTATCAGTAGAATATGCTGTTCAGGTTACAGACCCTGGAGCTACATGACCTTGGAAATGCTACTTAACCTCTCCTTGCTTCATTTTCCCCTTCTATAAAAGGAATAATAGTACTTAACCCATCCCATATGATTATCGTGAGAATTATATTAGTTATCATATCACATAAATAGTAATAGCTGATTGAACCCAGACAGTAATTTGACCTAAAGGGCAGCCATCTTAGGCCCTAATGCAAAAAAAAAAAAAAAAATAGTGTGGTGGGGTGGGGGGGACAACAAAATAATGTTCTTCTGACAGGAATGTGGAATTGGGACCAAAAGTCCTTGTCAGGAGCTAGAAGGGACAGTTAGACCAGGATAAGTAGAGTCTCCCTCCAAGCACAAGAGAAGCAAAGTACCCTTTAAAAAGGCCCATGAACTCCTATTGTGGGGTATCCCAGAAACAATCTGAATGCAGAACAAAGTTCCCATTTCCAGGCATCTAGGTCTAGATGCAGGATATTGCCTATCCTGAATTCCCATGAGCCTCTCTGTAGCTCTTCAGTAAATGCTCAATTTATATAGCTCTGGTTATAAAATAAATAAGACACAGAAATGTAATATACAGCATAGGGAATATAGTCAATTATGTTGTAACAAGTTTATATGGTGACAGATGGTAACTAGACTTACTGTGGTGACCATTTCATAATAACATAAATATCAAATCAGTTATATACCTGAAACTAATACAATATTGTATGTCAATTATTCTTCAATTAAAAATTAGGTTTTTGTTCCTTGCAATCAACAAAGACATAATTAAGTAAAATACTTATTAATATTACCTCAAGTTTTTGTATGAAAAGAAAAAGTAATTACATATACAGGGGAGATGCAGTAATTACATATACAGGGGAGATGCAGCCAATGGTATTATTACAAGCCAATGGCCCATATGCCTCTCATCCCAAACATATTTCTCTAGTGTTTTCATACTGTTTTTCAGCATCGTCAATACAGTACTCTCATTTCTCTCATTCTGGGTGCTTTATCACCATCTTATCACCAGAATCTAAATAACACAGGTCTTAAGAATGAGTAATAAATCATTCTATATCCATTTAGCACCATTGGATTAATTTTGTTTAACATGACAGATAATAGTTTAAGCCTACATTCTCCCAAAGAAAATGTTTAAAAAGGACTTTACTGAGGTCCTTTACCCTTAGAAGGTGAACTAAACTTTAAAGCATGTTCCATAATTAGTATCCTGAAAATATTTTTTAAAACAGCAAAACAAAAACCTGAGCACAAACTAGAAGAAAAATAAGACTACTGCAAATTGTAAACAAGGTCAAATGATTTATAGGAAGAGGATTCTACAAAGCTCCCTTAATGTCAGGATATAAACAGTTTTTAGTGCTATTTAGTTAAACAATAATTATAAAACTTACTGAAATGAATGAGAATTAGGATTGTCAAATGCTTGTAAGGGGTTAATTAATTCATATGAACCACACAGCTCAGCTGAAAATGGGCTCATTATTCTAAACCACCAATTTGTCTGCTTCTTACTACTGCTCTCCTTTCTCCATCAGATCCACCCTGTTGCACCCTCACCCCTAGTATCAAATGTCAGGAAGCAGAAATATTTAAAAGGAAATGTGGGCTAAAGGCTTTTTTGCAAGGGTATATCAGGGGTACAAAGATGTCTGCTGGAACACCAAAATGAAAAGGTCATTTATTAGTACACCGTGGCTTATAACATCCCAAAGGTTCAATATTTTCATTATGTACATAAACATATCCCTTCCTCCTTTTCAAATGCCTCATTACAGGTTAGCCTGGAGCTTTTCTTTTAAAAAGCTTTCCTCTGAAATTATTAATAATCTGAAGTTCCCTACAAGCCAATGATATTATTACAGTCAAAATGCATCAATATGTATATATATTTACATACTCTCTTTTACACTATTTTAAATAACAAAGTATTTAGCAGGAACAGTAAAGAATTTATAAGCTATATACAGAAAACCCTAGAGGAAGATGGCAATATCCCAGACTGTAAGGAAACAGCTCTCGAAGCTTATTAGGTGGGTGGAGGAGACCGTAATAGGATTATGAGTTTTGGTTTAGCCTGTCCATCATTTCAAAATCCCCATAACTAAAGGGAATATCTTCATAGGGGTGTGAGTTTAATATTGAAGCTGCTTTATTTAATTCTTCCTATTTTATAATGCTGAGTGCTAATTAGTTCCATCTACTTTCTTCAGGCTTGTCAACAGGCAACTTGGAAGCCAAGAACCTACTGAATTATGGATTAACCAGTTCTGTAACAGCATGTTCAAGCAACCTAGTTAGCTACTCCAAAGTGTAGTATTATTATGGGCATTGGAAAACATAAAATCCTTTTGTTATCTTCTGCTTAAAAGCATAACAATAAATCTCTGCAAGTAAACCATTTTGATGTATTAATGAACATTTTAAATATGTTTTATTTTTATTTAACAATTTAAATAATATTTACTTTTGTGTGTGTCAAACATAGCCTATTAAAAGCACAATATCCATGATATCTGCTATAAAAACGGACAAACTTGTCTAAAATTGTTTTGAACACAGATACAAATTTTAAAGATGGAAAAGGCTGAGATTGGGCCTGACTAGCATGAGTCTCCTCATCTACCCTCACTTTTATTGAACCTGCATCCCAGCCTCCCTGAGACTTTTCATCACTTTCCTACTTTTGGCGTTTCAATCAACTCCTTTATCCTACAGCTAGACTCTAGAGTCAGCCCCTTAGGGTCACAAATTCTGGAATTAGAAGTGATGTTAGAGATAAACTGATGTAGCTCTCTCATTCCATAAGGGAATTAACTGAGATGCAGAGGTTAAGTGATCTATTTGATAGGTGATAGCAGAGTTGGAAAATGAATCCAAGTCTCCTGATTCCCTGCTCAATGCACCTTCACTTCTACTTATCATCATAACGGTTCCACTCAACCATGCCAAAACTTGCTGACCTCACTAGGCTGCTGAGCTACCCTTCCAATAATATGGGATACCCCCCCTCCTCTAGACATTAGTTTCCTTAGCCTCAGGGAATTGAGCTATGATTGAGTACTAACAAAACTGAACATCACCATGTCTATTGTGTGCTTCCTGGCTTACTCAAGTATGTTCAAACTCCCTTTGTTTCCACAGGCTTCCAATTCTACCTTCCTTTTCTCATTCCTAAAGGATGATCTTGCCTTCTACCTTGTTAAGAATGAGCCTGTCTCCTGAGTTTCATCATTTGCCTTCACCTAGACATCAATTATCTTCCATCCGGTCCATCTTTGTGGTCATCTTTGTGGAAACAGCTCTCCTTTTTCTCCCTTCCTGAAAGTTAATGCTCCTATGTTTATTACCTTCCTTATTTATTACTTTCAACCTCTCCCTCTTAATTGCTACCTTTTATTTAAACCAAAAAATAAAGTTAATTGATAATGATTAATAGTAGCAGTAATAGCTAGTATACAAAGTGCTTATGATGTACTAGGCATCATTTTAGGTACTTTGCAAGTATTAATTCATTTAATTCTCATAAAAACCTATGAGGTAGGTATTTCTATCATGCTTATTTTAACAGAAAAAGGAAACTGAACTAGAGAGAAGTTAAGTAACATGCCCAAGATGCACAACTGAGAAGTAGAAATGGCAGGATTTTTTTTTTTTTTTAAACTTTATAGTTTATTGTCAGGTTGGTTTCCATATAACACCCAGTGCTCTTCCCCACAAGTGACCTCCACCAAGACCATCACCCCCCTTTACCTTTTCCCCTTC
>JAQQST010001481.1:0-12509 GCA_028646485.1 Cryptoprocta ferox | reverse complement strand
TAGTTTATTGTCAGGTTGGTTTCCATATAACACCCAGTGCTCTTCCCCACAAGTGACCTCCACCAAGACCATCACCCCGCTTTACCTTTTCCCCTTCCCCTTCCCCCCTCAGTTTGTTTTCAGGAATCAAGAGTCTCTCGTGTTTTTTTTCTCCCTCCCTCTCCCTAACTCTTTTTCCTCCTTCCCCTCCCCATTGTCCCCTATTGGGTTTACAGGAGAAACCCAATAGATGTCATCCATTTTTAAAAGCTGCTCTCAAGTTATAGACTGACTAAATGTTAAGATATGATTTGTAGATGAGAGATGCTTTCACTTGCATCAATACTTTCAAGAGAGGGCCTAATACTCCTCACTCCTATTCATCAATCATAAAATTTATTTGAATCCAATATTTTTTTACCTGAGAGCCTATGGGCCAATGAGGGAGTTTTATATTACATTTAAATGTCCTGAGAGAACATGCAATTTTTTGCAACTGTTTTCCAATGTATGTGTTTATTCTGGAGCAAAACTCCAATAATTATATCAGAAACAGGAAATTTGGAGCCATTTAATACAGGCCGATTATCCAAATTGTATTTTACATTTTTTATTTTTTAATGTTTATTTTTGAGAGACAGAGAGACAGAAAGAAAGTGTCAGCAGGGGAGGGAAAGAAAGAGAGGGAGACACAGAATCCAAAGCAGGCTCCAGGCTCTGAGCTCTCAGCACAAAGCCTAATGTGGGGCCCGAACTCACAAGCCATGGTATAATGACCTGAGCTGAAGTCAGAGGCTTAAGCAAGTCAGAAGCTTAACTGACTGAACCACCCAGGTGAATTTCAAGCATCTAAATCCTTTTATTTCTGATATCCTGAAACAAAGCCATTTAAAACTGATAAATCATTAGAAAGGAACTAGAGAAAAACAATAAAAACAAAACAAATATTTTATGATCTCAAAATAATATTTAAATTAAAATTAGTCAATATTTCATAATGTATACACATTATGCAAGTTATTGAAATAAAATCCAAGAAAGCATTTATAGAATAATTTTCAACTTACTTTGAGTTGAACATTTAAATTTAAACTTTAGAAATATAATGTTTAATTTTCTAAAAAATCATAAATTTAGATAATTTTAATAAATATGGTTGACACATAAAAGGGTTTCAAAATGCATATATTTTTTCACACAATGCTTATATTTTCTCATAAAAGGAAACAAAATCTTCATGTCTGACATTCTGCTCACCTCATGCCACTCTTTTTCCCATAGAGGCCCTGTTTTCATCTTCCACCTTAATTACCATGATCTCAGAAAGCTCATTCTCTGACACTATTATCTAAATTGGGTCATTTAAAAAAATTTCCTTTCACATTCTCTTATTTGATTCTCTCACTAAGCAGAATTTCTAATTATTTTCTTATCCAATTACTTATTTGTTGCTTATCTTCCTTAATCGACTGTAAATTCTTTTAGAACATATTTCTTTGGTTACTACTATATCCCCAACATCTATCACAGTGCATGACATATCTTAGGTATTCAAAAACTTTTTTTTTAAAATAAATGAATAAGTGTTTATTTCATGGTCTTATTATCTGATGGTCAAATAAGTTTCTTGGTTCTGGTGTTTCAGGTTCTGTGTTCTTTCACAAGATCTTTTCAGGCTTCATCCCCAAATCTGTATTATTTCTTTAGTCCATGTCACACTGGTATTGGTTTTTGTATTTCCTTTATACCTGGCACACTCGGCAGTCCACTATGGGCTCCTGTTTCCCAGAGTTGGAATTTTTCCCAAAATATTATTACCTTTGCGAAAGTTTAGTATGTGCCAGTTAATGTCAGGTCACCTGTGTTTAGGCACTCCCCCAAACTTCGGTTATTTTGCCAGTAATCAAGCTTTGGTTACTTTGTCACTGCTTGCAACATTCTGAACTCGCTTTGATTGTTCTCTGTGTTAGCCTCTGGGTCATAGTGTGGGTGGCTTGGGATCTTGTTTCTTTCTATAAACTGCTTGGGTTTGTCACATTTGTGTTTATTTGTTAGTAAATTGGATTAGGAAGTACTTTATAAGATTTTAGGAAGCCAGAATTCTCAAACTCTTCTGATTCCTTTTAGATATTTCTTTCCCCAATTCCACATTTATAATTTACCAAAATGCTTATTAATTTTACTTCCAAGAGGTAGGTTAGCAATGAATATGATCACTGTGGTTCATCAAGACTTGTAATTGATGTATGGGTTCCCAATCACTCCAACTGTAGTTCCTTATCCTTGTTTCCCAATGTCTAAGCCCAGTTTGTTGCCCTGAACCATATCATATCTCTCACTGCCCTCTCATGGTATCAAGAACATTAAAATTCTAGAGAAGAAAACAGGCAACAATCTCTTTGACCTCGACCACAGCAACATCTTACTTGACATGTCTCTGGAGGCAAGGGAAACAAAAGCAAAAATTAACTATTGGGACCTCATCAATATAAAAAGCTTCTGCACAGTGAAGAAAACAAACAACAAAACAAAATGGCAACCAATGGAATGGGAGAAGATATTTGCAAATGACATATCAGATAAAGGATTAGTATCCAAAATCTATAAAGAACTTATCAAACTCAGCACCCAAAATACACATAATCCAGTAAAGAAATGGACAAAAGACATGAATAAACACTTCTCCAAAGACATCTAGATGGCTAACAGACACATAAAAAAATGCTCAACATCACTCATCATCAGGGAAATAAGAATCAAAACCACAATGAGATACCACTTCACACTTGTCAGAATGGCTAAAATTAACAACTCAGAAAACAACATATGTTGGCAAGGATGAGGAGAAAGGGGAAGGAAGCCTTATGCATTGCTGTTGGGAATGCAAACTGGTGGAGCCACTATGGAAAACAGTATGAAGTTTCCTCAAAACACTAAAAATACAACTACCCTATGGCTCAGCAATTGCACTACTAGGTATTTATCCAGAGGATGCAGGAGTGCTGATTTGAAGGGACACATGTACCCCAATGTTTATAACAGCACTATCAACAATAGCCAAATTATTGAAAGAGCCTGAATGCCCATTGACTGACAAATGGATTAAAAAAGATGTGGTATATACAATGAAATACTACTTAGCAATAAAAAAATGAAATCTTGCCATTTGCAACAACATGGATGGAACTAGAGTGTATTATGCTAAACGAAGTAAGTCAGTCAGAAAGACAGATATATGGTTTCACTCATATGTGGAATTTGAGAAACTCAGCATATGAATATAGGGGAAGAGAAGGAAAAAGGAAAAATAAGATAAAAATAGAGGGAGACAAACCATAAAAGACTCTTAAATACAGAGAACAAACTGAGGGTTGATGGAGAGGTGTGTTGGTTGGGGGATGGGCTAAATGAGTGGTGTGTACTAAAGGAGGGCACTTGTTGGGATGAGCATTGGGTGTTGTATGTAAGTGATGAATCACTAAATTCTATTAGTGAAATCATTATTACACTATACGTTAACTAACTTGGATTGAAATTAAAAAAAAAGAATTAACTTTAAATTCTACTTTTTTGGTCTTTTGCTGGCAAGTCACATCAACTTTCTTGATGTAAACATGGCCTGAGGATCAAAGATAAAACAGTGAATAGCTTGACACCAAGCTCTCCCCCAGACAGGAGTCAACCACCCATTCCTCCCCATAATGTCTTTACTAAGCCAATTCTGAATTTATTTCCTGAATATTAGTTACTTGCAACAAAAATCTTACCGAACTTTTTCTACTTCAACTATCTTAGAAAATAGACACCTGCTCATCTTACACGTATGAATATTATGACCACCTAAATGCTTTCATTTTTAAGATTTATGATTGCATGCTATTTTGAACTTTACAGCAATTTGTTGTACAATTCCATAATATTGTGCATTTTTCTTATATACAACTTCCACACATAGTTAAAATATATCACTCTATTACCTGTCAAAACACTACTATATGATTGATTGAAGTTATACATAGACAAAAAAAAAAAGAAGAAGAAGAATTTTTATTTGATTAAATTGTATGTGTGTCTGGGAAGGTGGGGTGGGTGTGGTGTGGAGTAGAGTGAAGAGAATCCCAAATCTGTAGGCAAATATTTCTAATTAGTCAGCTATTCATCCAGATTGTACTTTACATTATCCAAGTGATTTAGTTTTACAAGTTCTGTACTGCTATCAAAAGTGCAAACTTAGGGGCATGGGGGTGGCTCAGTTTGTTGAGCATCCAACTTCAGTCATAATCTCAGTTTGTGAGTTCGAGCCCTGCGTCAGGCTCTTTACTGATGTCTCTGAGCCTGGAGCCTGCTTTGGATTCTGTGTCTCACTCCCTCTGCCCCTTTCCTAGTCATGCTCGCTCTCTCACTCTCTCTTTCTCTCTCTGTCTCTCAAAAATAAACATTGAAAAAATAAAAAAAAATAAAAAATGCAAACTCAAATACATAAAATAACAAATTTGAATACTGGTTATATTGTTTACAACCCCAAGCATCTTACAGTTCAACTAATAATTTAGAAAAGAACCCAATCTAGATGCAATGTGACTTGATTATTCCATTATTTATTATTTCCATATTTATTACAATGGATTCACCATATTTATAGTTACATTATCCATACTCCATTCTCATTAAATATTTATGCATATATGTGTATATATCTCCTTTGTATTATGAAGGTTAATTGATAAATAGGAACAACTCATCAAACTACACTCCTTAAAAATTATTCTCATTTCCGGTTCACTAGGAGCTTGATAAAAGTTTTCCTTATCTGGTATTTACTAAATTAAATAAATATCCATTTTTACTAGTATAGATTCCCAGAAACTGCTTCACATATGAATGTCTAGAAATTAACTGACTACTACATCTGGTCGTTTACTTTATCCTTTCCCTTGTGAAAACAGTTCACATCACAATAAGTTGATGCACTGTTAATCCCAAAAATCAATGAAGATCTGTTCCAGCCATCTGTGATGTTGTAATAAGAATTCATCCATGCAGGATGAATGGCCAGTGAGTTGCAGTAATCTGATAGGATGTCTGAACCTGGCTACAGCTGCAACACCTATGGTGCCAGAGTTAGACATTGTGTAATTAAAAGTATAGCTTCTCCATATGGGAAATGTCTGTGGATATATTCAGCAACTAGTTTGTCTACTGTATTACAAAAAAAGCAAGCATTGAATACAAAAAATATTTAAATAGAGTGGCCCCACTCTAATTTTTCTTAAATGGGAAAACACCTAGAAAATTGATTCTAGAGAGAACTACAAAGGATAATTTAATAAGAAAGATAAGATGTGACATAAAGCTAATTTAAGATAAAATATTGCTTTTTTTAAAAAATTTGAGACCTATAGCAGTTTATATACTAGATGCTACCATAAGGACTGAATTTCTTTTTTTTTTAGCAACTGTCTCTTTATTGTTCTGAAGATCAGGAATGTAATGTTATGTCTATGCTTTCTTACTAAGAAATTAATTTATTGTATTGCATACAGATTTGTCAAAACTATCAAATTTACTTATCTGTTAAAATACAGGCAACTAATCACAATACACACACACACACACACATACACACACACTGCACAGGGCCTTATGGAAACACTGGAGTAATTCCAGACAACTTCAGTTTAGAGTATTGTTTTACTAGACCAAATTCGTGGTCCACCTACCCTATTTCTTATCTATAAGAGACAGCAACAGATACATCTGTTTGAAGAGTTCATGAACGACATCAAAGTTGGATTGAATACTAAATTCTTTAACTTAATAACATATATTCTAACATCAATATTCATGAGTAGGTCAAAATACTTCAAGCAGGTAAATTAGTATATTCAGGAGCAAATGTACAGATCAGACCTTAAAGAGAGTGCAGTCGTATAGGAAAAGAAAGGCAAAACATAGAAGGAACACAGCAAACTCTGGACAAATTTGCATTCTTTTATCCACAGTACCGAAGATGGTTGAATGTCTCAGGCCGTGCAAAGCTCTCCATGTTTCCCCAGAAGTCAGACCCCTATTTTAGTAAAGTAATTATAATTAGAAAATCATTTTCTTGTAATGTAAACATTAATTAGTTTAGAGTTCACATGTGATTTAATTAGTTCCATTTCAGGGGAAAGTTTGAGTAGGAAATTCAAAGGTGATTGTATCACGCTGAAAGGTGTCAATTAGGAGAAAAAGATGAGATGTGTTAAGAGTTAACTAGATCTGGTTAATCTCCAGTTAATTAGATTCTAGTGAACTAGAAGGCAAATCGAAGAGAACCTCTGAGATTCACAGACTTCTTGTGTGTTCCGCTGTCTTTGGTAAAATCAGTAGGTATGCACTCATTATTTTGCCCAGGCAGTCCAGCATCACTGCTTTGGAAAGTCAGGTACACAGCTCTCCTGTTGCTCTGAAGAGGAATTAAGATAGACCTATTTCTAAGCAGATCTTGCCAGGGAAAAATAAATATGTTCAGAAACTCATGCCAGTTTTCTGAGGGAATCTCATCAGGAAAAAACTCCTTACTTTGTTTCCCAAGAAGCTTAACAAAATCCTTCTCTAATTGATAAAGATAATGGTGGTCAACCACTGTAACCTAAGTAAGTCATTTTGTTTCCCTGGCAATAAAGATTTAAAAAGTGTAAAACTATGAATATGGACAAATGAAAATATATACCAGGTTTTTTTATTTATAAATGTAGCATGTGGCCTTCTTGAGAATTGATAAACCTAGAAACTAGATATAGCTTGTCATATGTAGGTACTCTTGACACCTTTGCTATAGCTTCTTTCTCCACTGTATGTGTGTATGTATGTTTTTCTGAGTGTAATGCATACATTGTGTAGCATCTCTGTTTTGAAAGTCACAGTATTCTTTAGCATATTAAGGTTTCTCTGTTGTCCGACAATAAATTCACCTCTTTGACAGTTTTAACTGATACTTTCTTAACATATTTGAGCATGTAAAAAACTTAACACCTGACAGAAAATAGTGTTTCACAAATCACTAGTCAGCTAGATGTGGCTATAAATTCTTTTTTTGTTATTGTTTTTTAAAATGTTTATTCATTCTTGAAAAGAGTGAGAGACAGAGAGAGAGAGAGAGAGAGAGAGAGAGAGAGAGAGATTGAGCATGAGGAGGGGAGAGGAGGGGAAAAGAGAAGGAGACACAGAATCCGAAGCAGGCTCCAGGCTCTGAGCTGTCGGCACGGAGCCTGACGCAGGGCTCGAACATGAACTGTGAGAACATGACCTGAGCCAAAGTTAGAAGCTTGACTGATTGAGTGGCTATAAATTCTTGATGTATGATCTACTTTGTTCAAGTTCTTTCTTAAACTGAATAAAGGAGATATCAAATTTGGTAGGATATTGGTCATTATAAACAGCATGGAAGTTTGCAAGAAGTGTTTCCTGCAGCAGCTGCTTGAAATAGATGTGAGGCTAAGAGGAAAAGAGGTTTGTTACAAGAAACATCTCTTTCAAAGAGTGTCCTAAAACTATTTTAGGCAATTGGTGAAATATAGATTGCAATATTTTTTATAAGAAAATGATGACATTTGTTTGGCTAATTAGCAAAATTTCCTATATAGATAGCTTGAGAACTTAAAGTACTCCATTGTACATATAAACCACATCTTCTTTATCCATTCATCAGTTGGACATTTGGGCTCTTCCCATACTTTGGCTATTGTTGAAAGTGCGGCTATAAATATTCGGGTACATGTGCCCCTATGAATCAGAACTCCTGTATCCTTTGGATAAATTCCTAGCAGTGCTATTGCTGGGACATAGGGTAGTTCTATTTCTAATTTTTTAAGGAAACTCCACACTGTTTTTTAGAGCGGCTGCACCAGTTTGCATTCCCACCAACAGTGCAAGAGGGTTCTCATTGCTCCACATCCTTGCCAGCATCTGTTGTTTCCTGAGGTTTATATAACATGGAATACTACCTGGCAGTGAGAAAGATTGAAATCATGCCATTTGCAGCAACATGGATGGAACTGGAAGGTATTAGGCTAAGTGAAATAAGTCAGTCAGAGAAGAAAAAATATCATATGTTTTCACTCATATGTGGCACTTGAGAAACTTAACAGAAGACCATGGAGGAAAGGAAGGGGAAAAATAGTTACAAACAAGGAGGGAGGGAGGCAAACTGTAAGAGACTCTTAAATACAGAGAACAAACTGAGGGTTGATGGGGAGAGGTGAGGGGGATATGGGTGATAGGCATTGAGGAGGACACTTGTTGGGATGAGCACTGGCTGTTGTATGTAAGTGATGAACCACGGGAATCTACACCTAAAGCCAAGAGCATATTATACACACTGTATGTTGGCCAATTTGACAATAAATTATATTTAAAAAATAAAAGAAAACTTAAAGTAGCATCTCTCAAATGAGGTTTTTCAAATTATGTGCTGACTATTCTAAAGTATAAGTAACTGATCTGAGCAAATGAATTCACATGGGATGTAACCTAACACACACCTATGCATACGCACACACACGCATGTGCACAAATGCACACATGCACACATGAACAGCAGCACCAAACTAAAATCGTGTTCAAAAAACTACAAACAGGGGCACCTGAGTGGTTGTCGGTTAAGCATCTGACTCTTGATTTCAGCTCAGGTTCATGGTTCATGAGTTCGAGCCCCATGTGGGACTCTGTGTTACAGTGCACAGCCTGCTTGGGATTCTCTCTCACCCTCCCCTCTCTCTTTGGCCATGATAGAGAGTTGAGTAATCTGTCTGGAAAATCATGTTGAGTGGAATCTTGCTCTCCACCACCACATATATTTCTGTCTAGACTGCAGATAATTATACATTCACTGCCTTTTAGTCAGGAGACTATCCCTCTGAACAAAATAGTGGAGGTATAACACAAACATGATAACTTAAATGTAAACAACCTCTAATTGTCACTTCCTTGTTAGTCTCAGAAATTTCCATTAAAAGAGGGCTTTGTACGTGACTGCAATTCAAAGGCGATGCAGAAAAGAATGATGTAAGATCACAAATTTTTTTGGCAGGTTTACTGAATTTGATAGAAATGTTCTCATTGGTGTATGTAATGTATACATCTTGATCTAGTTTTTGAAAAGAAGAGGGGTCAGTCCTGTCATATATAATTCTGTTATGCCAATATGATATCTCAGTAAAACTTTTCTGGAATGCCTTAAAAATTATACTATTAAATTGAAAAGAAATTCTGTCACTATTTAATCATGAGCCTAAGTTTTGTGCTGAGCATTGTGTGAAACTATTTAAATACATCTTTATCAAGTGTAATTGTTGAAGGAAATTGTCACCTAATTGAAATAGAATGAACCTAATTTTGGAATTCTTTTTCATCTCTCAGGTTCTACTTAAATTCATTTATCAAGAGTAAACAACTCTAAAAATGATGTAACTGTTGGAAATAACATGATTACTGTTTTGAATAGGAAATGAGCTATTCTTCATTTTCCTTTGCCTTATGCGCAAAATTAATATAAGGAAATGAATCAAGTGCATAAGGAAATCCTGAATATCTTAAAATTGATACTTAATCTTTTTGTCTTTAATAATTCATGAGAAAGCAGGTTGACACAAAGTATTTGGTTTAATTTGATTTCATGTAAATAATAAAATTATGAGAAGATTGGCTTATTTCAGAGCCTATGAAATAAGACAAAGATCAGTTATTACGTAGTATATTGGCTTACCCATTTTCTTATTACTTACCCACCCCTAATACATAGTAGTCACTTGATACTTATTCCCTGAAAGATTAGATTCCAATTACTCTCTCCCATTAAGAGCCCTTATTTTGTGTTACTGGTGTCTGTTTTAAATTGCTATCAATACCACCTTGTGTGCCTTTTCAATTTTACACAGAAAAAAACCCAAGTCTAATTTAAGAAGTTCTTTAGTAGGAAAGAACACAGTAGACACATTTGACTACTTACTATTTACCCATGATCTTAAAAGACTGGTTTATATTTACTCAAATTCTAGCAATATCAAAACATGGTAATTGCAAAATATCATCTTACAGTTAAATATAATAAACATTGCAGGGTATTTGGTGACACTATTCTTTTAAGTTTGAATGAAAAACTCATTAAAAATCACAGTGTCACAGTTTGTTGAAAAAGATAAAGTTTTAAATGAGTCCTAAATCAGAAGTAAAACATGGTAATTCTTCTATCACTGTGCTCTGGAAGAAAATTGTGAAATATATAATACCTGCGGAATAGAATAACAGAAAGAAATCATCACATAAATGAAACTGAAATGACTGAAGAAAGGTTAATACATTGTACTGAATTTTATAAGTATACATAACGAATTTTTTCATTCATCCTCTCACTGGGAAACCAAACCTCTTAAGGTGGGGAAAAAAATAGAAACTTAACACAGAACATCATACATTTTATTTGAAAAACATATGTTTTTGCAGAGATGTGAATAGCTGTCATTTTGGGAAAAAATACACAACTTTATACAAACTTTGGTCACATTTCATTGGTACATTTTAAAAATAGACATATTATTAAAATCTGTGAATTATAATAACATACCTAGAGAAAGTCATTTTATTAAATTGGTATGTGTTGAAAAACATGAATGAAAAACAAATTAAGTGATACATGAAATACCAGGAGAGTACAAGCTCTATTTGTTCTAAACTAATTCAATGCCCTCTCTCTCTGCCCCTCCCGCACAGGCATTCTCTCCTCTCTCTCTCTCTCAAAAAAATAAACATTTTAAAAATTAAAAAAAAAAAAAAAGGATGTCTGGGTGGCTCAGTCAATTAAGTGTTCAACTTTGGTTCAGGTCACCATCTTGTGGTTTGTGACTTTGAGCCCAACATTGGACTCTGTGCTGACAGCTCAGAGCCTGGAGCCTGCTTCACATTCTGTGTCTCCCTCTCTCTGTACCCTTCCCCAACTCGTGCTCTGTCTTTCTGTCTCTTTGTCTCTTTCAAAATTAAGTAAACATTAAAAAATTAAAAAATAAAACTAACTTCAATGTATATACATCTTAATAACCTTGATAATTTTTTCATCTCGGATGTTCATAACCTCCTGTAAACTAAGTTCATTATTGCCATTTATTAAATGAGAAAACCTGAGGCCGTGAGAATAGAAATAGTGAGATGGAAATAGTGTTCAAAAACAAATCTTTGGACTCTAGATCCACAAGGTAGCCTCTGAATTGGAAGAGTTAATTTTATTTTTATCTGTTCACATGTTTTTCTGCTAGATTAACTGTGACCTGAGGGTAGTTTGAGATTTTGTTTCTTATCTTGGTGTTGACTGAACAATAGGTTCAATAAAAATTCATCCACTTTAAGCATATATTTGTACTTAATGTAATTATACTGTTCTTTTAAAATTAAAATAAAATAAAATGGTATTTTTCTCCAAGATTGCCCTTGCCATTCAGAATAAATGTCAAAGAATTTATTACTTACTCCACCCCATCCCTTCTGCTTTATTTTTTTCCCCAATCCACACTTTTTCTTCCATGTAACTTTTCACAATTTGATATACTATGCATTTCACTGTTTAAAAAAATTTTTATCTCCCCACTAGAATAGAAACAACACAAGGCCAAGAATGTTTGTATTTCATTCACTGTTATACAATCTGTGCCTGGAACATACTAGGTACTCAATAAATACATATAGAATAAATGGATAAATCAATCAATTAATCAGGAATGGAGAAAAATGCACATGGTTGCACTGTGCTCATGTACTATATTTTTGTAGTTCTACTCTATCCTATGCAGTATTCTATGAAAGTAACTCTCACATTTCATTGTACTATTTTAACTGAAATTTTTGACATAATTGCATACTCAAGATAGTTGTAAGAAACCATACGGACTGATCCCATGTATACATTACTGTTTCCCCCAATAGTGATGGTTTACAAAACTATTATATATCACAACCAAAATACTGAAATTTGTTTGGTCCACTGATCTTCATCATTTTTATCTTTGTTCACTTGAGTGTGTGTATTTAGTTTTATACAGTTTTATCACATCTCCATGTTCATATATTTACTACCCCAGGGAAGATACTGAACAGTTTATCACAAGTGTCTCTCATATTGCCATTTTATAAAAACATCTACCTCTTCCCACTGACAACCATTAATCTGTTCTCCATTTTAATAATTTTATCATTTCAAAAATACTATATAAATGGAATAAGGCAGTTTGTAACCTTTGGGAATTGGATATTTTCACTCAGCACAATTCCTTGGTTTTTCATCCAAGTTGTGACAGGGATCAAGAGCAAGTTCCTTTTTATTGAAACTGCCAATTTTTTTTTTAATTTTTTTTTAAACTTTATAGTTTATTGTCAGGTTGGTTTCCATATAACACCCAGTGCTCTTCCCCACAAGTGACCTCCACCAAGACCATCACCCCGCTTTACCTTTCCCCCTTCCCCTTGCCCCCTCAGTTTGTTTTCAGGATTCAAGAGTCTCT
>JAQQST010001480.1:0-12510 GCA_028646485.1 Cryptoprocta ferox | reverse complement strand
GAGAGAGAGAGAGAGAAAGAGAGAGAGAATCCTAAGCAGGCTCCACACTGTGAGCACAGAACTGAACTCAGGGCTTAAACTTAAGAACCGTGAGGACATGACCTGAGCCAAAATCAGGAGTGGGATGCTTAACTAACTAAGCCACCCAGGCACTCCATCTTCTCACTTTTAAAAATCATTTCTCTACCTATAAAAATCTTTTTCTTTTCTCTTTGGAAGCTTGTTTTTCTGCAGTTTTGCTCCACTTTTATATACTGTACTGGGCACTTGCTGAGTCCTTCTATCTGCAAATTCCTATCTTTCTGTCCTCTGAAATTTTCTTGAACTATTTTTAAAAGTATTTACCCCCCTTCCATTTTTTTCCTTTTTCTAGAAGCCCAAATATCTGGATGTGCTCTAGTTACCTTATTTTCTTCCTATTTTTCATCTATTTCTCTGTCCTATTTTCTGTAAGATTTTCTTAATCTTATTTTCTAAACTTTCTATTGAATATTTAAATTTTTAGAAATGATCTATCACATATTATTCCATGAATTAGTTTTGTTGAATAGTTTCATGGACATGATATCTTCCTTTCTCCCTTCTACATTAATGTTGGTTTCTTTACTTGTTTTAATCCTTTCTTCCCTCTGTTTACCTCTATGCCATACTTTTCTTCTGTTTCTACTTGTTCATTTTGACTTCTATCTTTTAAATTCGCACATTCCCTTACATGCTTGGTGGTTCTTGGCTGTCCACTCACATTGGAAAGCAGAGCACTAAAAAGCTGATGGAAGCTGAGGGCTTGCTGGAGGGCTTGTTGGCCATGAGCTTCACCAAAGACTGGATGACTGGGTTTGTTGTTGTTGGCAAGCACCAATCTCAGTGTCTTTAATTTTCTTCTTTGAGCTGGGCAGACTTCATAGAGAAATAGTTTCCTGGGTGCTGTGGTGCATCCTTTTTCCAGGGCCATTGCACCTACCCCGACTTGCTGCATATATCAGCCACTGAGAACTCAGAGCTTCATTATTTACTAGGATTGCCCTGTGAGGAAACTGCCTCATCTAAAGTTATGCTCCAACTGAGGTCTCAAACCTTGATAAATGATTGGCTTTGGCACAAACACAAATTTCTGACTCCTTTCCTCAATTTGGGGCATTTCTGAAGAGATATCCCAGCAGCAGAATTCCCCATAAGATTGGCCAAGTCTTCGGTAGCAAATGTGCTAAAGACTGGCTTTTACAACCTCTGTCCAATCCTGCCTTCTTCACTTTCCTACAGTTTTATCTCATGATTGCCCTCCCCAATACACCTTCTGCATCCAAATGTCTCTGAGTCTGTTCCCAGGGAATTCAATCTAAAACAAATATCTTCTAAAAAAATAAAATAAAAAATAAAACAAGTAATTTATAATCTCCTCCCTGGGGACAATAACTTTGGCTGCCAGGGATCTGGGCTTCCAATGGAGAGGAAAGCTGGGGTCTCGAAATTTGATAGGGAAAAATTTACTTAATAAATCATTTATTTATCTTCACCCTCAACTGAGCTATCTTTCCCTGCCTGATCCACATCTATCTTTTTTTTATCATCTCCAGAGAATAAATTTCCCTTTTTTTCTAGGACAGTAAACAGACAATTGCATAGTGTGTGTGTGTGTGTGTGTGTGTGTGTGTGTGTGTGTGTGTAAATGTTCCATCTGGACAGTGGGCTTTACTTTTCAGACTTTCAAATAGTCCTTCAGCCCATCTTTAAAAGCTGTGTGTGTGTGGCACACCCAACAACACAAAAAACAGCATGTATGTCATGTTTAGCTGATGAAATTTTGTAAATAAATTTTACTATATTATATGCTTTGTTGGGATTAACTTTTACTGTATTACAGGCCTTTCTTCATTGGTTTTATAAAATCACTTAGGCCCTGTGACTTGAGTAGTTTCCCAGAAGCTATTTAATCTTCAATCTCTTGAGGCATATGGCTTACATTATGGGTGAAATTATGTCCCCTCCAAAATGCACATGTTATAGTCCTAAATTCCAGTACTTCAAAAAGAGACCTTATTCGAAAATCAGTTCATTGCATATGTAATTAGATAAGATGAGGTCATACTAGAATACAGTGGGTCCCTAATACAATATTGGTGTCTTTATAAAAGGAGGAAATTTGGGGACACACACACACATACACACACACACCACTGTGAAGATGAAAGTAGGGATCAGGAATGCCAACAATGGCCAGCAAACAACAAGAAGGCCTCACGAGAAATCACCTCTGGCAGCACCTTAATTTCAAACCTCTGGCCCCCAGAGCTGTGAGGCGATACATTTCTGCTGCTGAAGTCACCCAGTTTGTGACACTTTGTTTTGGCGGCCCTAGCAAATGAACACATTTACCCACTAGAGTGCCTTAAGGAGTAAACCCCGTGCCCCAGCCAAGGGGATATTTAATAATGCTCAAGGGTCTCAAAGGTGCTGACAACCAAAGTGAATGACCTGGTTAAAGAACTCCCCCAGACACTTCTGGGCAGAAGTTCTTCCCTTGCTGGATGGTATTACATAAATTTCTAGCCCTTGAGGAACTAATAAAAAACAAACAGAACACATTGTTTCCACACCTAATGTTTCCTGAATACTATAATTATTTTTTTCACTATTTAAAAATTATGGTAAAACACACATACCATAAAATTTACCATCTTAACCATTTTTAAGTTTATAGCTCCATTGCCAGTTAAGTACATTCACACTGCTATGTAGCCAATCTCCTGAATTCTTTCATCCTGCAAAACTGAAAGTCTGTATCCATCAAACAACTCCCCAGCTTGGCAACCAGCATTGTACTTTTTGTCTCTATGAATTTGATTACTCTAGGTACCTCACATATGCGGAATTATACAATATTTATCTTTTGGTGGCTGGAATATTTCATTTTGCATAATGTCTCTGAGGTTCATCCGTATTGTAGCATATGTCAGGATTCCGTTGATTTTTGAAGTGGATTAAGGTTTCAGTGTATGTACATGTCACATTTGGTTTATCTGTTTATCTGTTCACACGCCTGGGTTGCTTCTGCCTTTTGGCTTTTGTGAATAATGCTACTGTGAACATGAACATGGATGTACCATATAATCCTTTGTAATCAATGTTGCTTTTGCTCAGACCCTTCCTCAAAGGTCTCCAAATGTCTTCCCTTTGTCGTTTCATTGAAATTTTCTTTCTTCTTTGCTTTCTATCTCACAATTTCTCTGTAGCTCTTTATTTGCATTCACAGACTCAAGAGGGATAGTAGAGCCATGAAGCCTCAGTAGTTGGTAGGGTTTAGCTAAGCCTCAAAGGGACTTGTGCTGAGAGTAACCCAGGGTTTTGGATATTAAGGGATCTAGTCCATATAAATTAATACGATTTCGGCTATTTTATGGATAATGTTATATATGGCCGATCTTAGAAACTTAACCACAATTTGTATTGAATTTTCTGTAGCAATGTACTGAGTAAATATTTGGGATATAATTTGATCTGTATATTAGGGCTACACCTTGTAATTAATTTGTAACTTAATGCTATTTGTAGGAACAAAATATTTTAGAAATAACTTTAGCTACATAGTAACAAAATAATATGGGCATGGGATTTAATGCTGCCTACAAGTCTACAGTAATTTTAAAGTAAGTACAATATTTTAACACTGAATGTAATATGAACAGTTACCTCTTAGCATATGCTTTAAATATTCTGCCATGTTATACTCATAATGAAACTATGAGGTGAGCATGATAACTCCAAACCCCTTGATGGGGAGATCTAGTCTTAGAGAGAGTACATAGCCTACCAAGTCACACAGATGGTCTGTACCAGAATTAACACGGGCTGATTGTGGTGTTGGTGCTCTTACCAGCATGGTAGAGCAAAAGGTGGGAAAACTCTAGGTGAAAGAGGAAGGAGGTCTTGGCATTATAGGATGGAAAGGCAACCCCTTCATAAAGTTTTTCATTTTAACCTTTGACTTCATTCACTAACATGAAAAAAAGAATACATCTTTCAAAAAGAATTTTAAAATTCTCCACATGTGATTGAGTCACCACAGTGTAAGTTAGTGTTGTTCATTTTCCAAGGACAATGGAACACCTTCCTGATCTGTTACTACACATCGCTGTTATTTAGCATACAATACGGGCTCTCTATACAAGCAGTAGCATAATACATAAATATGGAAGACAACTGGAAATCACAACAAGATATTTAATTCAGGTTTTATACAGATCTTTGATCTTTAAAACACACACCTATCTCCTTCATTACATTCTTAAAACTCCATGTCCTAAAACCATGGTTTTAAGTTCTGCCAAAAAAAGCCCTTTTAATCTCAATGCTTTCTAACAGAACCTAGTGTATGCAACTACATGTCTAGATGAGGCGTCGTTCTAACTAAAATTTGGTAGAATCAAAACTGAGAAAAGCTTAAATTGAGATTTCTATAGTGTAGGACCCGAGATCAAGATGGTCTTAGAAAAGAATCTTTTTAATGGGCTTAATTTCAGGAACTCATTTGCCAATTCCCTTGTTACGAGTGCTACTCCCTGAAGAAAACAGTGTGAAAATGATCTGAATCCACAGAAGAAGGGGGAATGCTCTTGGAAAGCTAATGGGTTTTAAAAGCCTCATCATCTTCATCTCTGAGTACACTGACTGGCAGCATTAGGCATCTGGAAGAGGACAAGTGCTCTCTGAGAGCACAGTTTTAACATTATTAACCTCCTTACATTGAATTGAGGTTTCTTATACAAAAAAAGTGCTGAAGAAAACCTCAACTCCGATGTGTAGTGATAGTGTGGGAACTTGGGACAGTGACGTAACTAGAAGCAGAGCAGCAATGAAATAGCAACCAGTCGTCCTCACTGACTTCAACAGCGGTAACAACAGAGAGGGAAGAGATTCCTCAAGGTCAGCTGAGAGGAGATTGAATCCTCAGAATTCATTTGACTAATTCCAACTCAGAGCAGTAATTGTGCCACCGTGAACCACTGCTGGTACATTTTGTCAAGTGAGGTGAATCAGGTCTGCTAAGCCACTAGAAGCAAAAGCCTCTTCTTGATATATTAAGTTGTATTCCAACACTTTAGAAGAATGTTTACTTTCATAAAAACCACACCCGGTAAGTATTCTTTAATGAATACTTAAGAGGAGGACATCCCTTATCCATATTCTTCATGAACAATGACTTTTGTAGTTTGAGCAGGCCAGGGCGGTGCAGAGTCTCTGGATGGAATTTGGCAGTCATAGGTGCACCCAAGGGCTTTTTTAGACCCACTTCAAGAAATTATCTCAGGATTCCCAGAGTACCTTCTAAGCCTGTCTCCCTAAAATTCATTATCTTTCCTTTAAACTATTAGCCCCAGGGGCGCCTGGGTGGCTCAGTTTGTTAAGTGCCAACTTCAGCTCAGGTCATGATCTAACCATTGGTGCAGTCAAGCTCCGAATCAGACTGTGCAGACGTTCAGAGCCTGGAGCCTGCTTCAGATTCTATGTCTCCCTCTCTCTCTCTGCTCCTTCCCCAGTCACACTCTGTCTCTCTCTGTCTCTCTATCTCCATCTCTCTTTCTCTCTCTCTCTCAAAAATAAATATTAAACAAAAAATTTTAAATAATGAAAAAACTATTAGCCCCAAGCACCAAATCCTTCTTGTTTCCCAAAGCCTGGGTAAAGCAGTTTAAACTTTTTACAAAGAATTATACTTAAAAGAGGCTGAAAAAGGCATATTTAAAGATATATATCTTTATGTGAGATATGGCTAGATAAGTACATAATGGGCATACAATATTCACTTGGATTTCTGACTCCCTATCTCCTATTTTTTGCCACTTTATGGGAATTTGGATGTCTTTCCATCTTGCTCTTTGCTAGAGAAAATGGTAAAATGTCCACTTGGAACTTAAATCCAATAAAACAACACAAAAAGACCAAAACTCTCTTGGATCAAACCTCTAAGACCCCCACAGGTCTCTGCCACTCAGTTTCAGATTGTTCTAGTTGCAGGAGGTCAAGGTTGATGCCCTGGAGCCTCAGGGAATGACCTGTCCATCACCAACTCAGTGACCTCCAGGGAACTCTATAGTGTTTATGCAGGTTAATCCTCCCTACCTGCAAAGTGGTATTCCCCAGATACAATTATTGAAGAGTTATAATTTCAAATTACCTCAAAACATGTAGTGATAATAACATATGAACAAGAAAATGTGCCCTCACACCATAAAAGGGTACTTTTCTCCAAGCAGGGAGTAGCAAAGGCTCTACTGTGGCATTCTTGTTATATTTTTCAAAATATATAATTAGAACACAAATCTTTTTAAATCTAAAACTACCCAAATAAAACTCAAAAGACTAAATGAATTTATCACAGTAAATGAAAATTAAATGATAATCAAAGAACACTGAGAGATTTGTTTAGCCTTTTGTTTTTGCCAAGGGTTTTTCACTTTTTTAAAGTGATAACTTGTAAAGACCAATAGGATAACAGTATTTTTTATTAGAAAAATTTTTATATATATTTTCATTAGATTCTATCTCCTTTTTTATTTAAATTCCAGTTAGTTAACACACACTATGATATTAGTTTCAGGTGTATAATATAGTGATTCAACAATTCCATACAACACCCAGAGCTCATCACAAGTGCACTCCTTAATCCTCATCAACTATTTCACCCATCCCCCTGCCCACCGCCCATCTGGTAACCATCAGTTTGTTCTCTATACTAAGGGTCTGTTTCTCAAATTCTTTCTTACCTAAAATGCTGATCACCAGAATTCTCCAAGGGAAAGAAATTATGACAAAAAATCTCTATTATTAAATCTCAAAAGCTTTATTGACTTAACATTCTATGAAATAAAAAATTGTAGGTAAAATTCCAAAACCAAAAAGTACTAGCCCGGTTGGAATTCATTATGCTATAGGCTTTGTTATGAAAGTTATTTAGGAGTTTAAATGGATGTGTGGCATAATAAGAAATATAGTTAGGGTTTCTGTTTCTGGTTCCTAACATAGCTCCTAAAATTCTATAATTTCCTGAGTGATAGGGATGATAAGAATACCTTTCTTTCTAATATTTGATCTTTGTGCTGATTTCTGACCTAGAGTTCCTAAATCCTTTGGAATTTCCTGGGTGATCAAAGTGTCTTTTATTTTAATGAAGTGACTCTTGGTCGTGAGTAGCTATAGGATAGGAAGTGCATAAAATCACTTAGCTCACTAAAGGCATTCTGAGGAGAGCCAACTGAAGCCTGCTGTATGACACTCCTGGACAGGAAGTGAAGCAGGAACTAGAAAGCCAGTGGGAACCTGAGTGTCTAGAGAGGTCAGAGATCCTGCAGCAGTCTCTGGGGATGTCCAATAGATTCCCACACTCTGTCTTACTTCTTTATCAGCATCAACTGTTTTTTAATACTCTGTCAGCAAGGACTAGCATAATACTTTTCTCTGACTCCATAGTATTCACATATTTTTTGTAAAGTTGTAAAGTTTACTCTTTCATCATTGCTCAATTAAGTTTATGTGTGTGTATATTTTATATATATAGTCTTTATATACACACGTGTAGTCTTTAAGACAATTTAGGTTGGAGTCTCTGTAATTTGCAACTGAAACCCTCCACCGACTCAATTTATCAACCCTATGTTCTTGTCCTCAATTACTTGACTTTGATTTTTTTGCAGAGAAGCCCAAAGCTTGGCCAAGGTAAGTTGTCTTTCATTTGCTGGAACAGATTATATAAGGGGAAAAACACCAACCTTGTGCTAGTATTAAGTGTCCATCATTTGATTTTTTTCTCATCAGCATTTTGCCTTCTTTTTTTTCTGTCACAGTAACTGGTTGCTTCCTTTACTCAGTGGTTGTGGTTGCTTACTTGCCATTGCAGACTTAACATTATTCCTTCCTGGAAAGTAAAAGAGGTCACTTTTTTTTTTACCTTTCTTCTCTAGGGCATTCTTCTATATATCATCATTTCTCTTTTCTGGCTTCTTGCCCTAGCAAGGGAAATTTCTTAAATAAGGGTTCTGAAATTCAACTCTGTTGAAGAACCTTGGGTTCCTCACTAAGGCTTCTTGGGAGAGATAGAAAAGTCATTCCCAGGAATTATATGAATGAAACACTGGATACTACCTCTTGATGACATTATATAAACCTTTCTGAGAACACTCCTTACTTGGCTGGACTTAGCACACCTCCTCTCTCTGCAGACATTTTTTTTCTTATTATACTTAATTATGAGAAGTTGTATACATTCTGCAAAATAGATGGAATAGGCATGTGGTGATATGTTAGTAATAGCAGACTAACCCTCTGCTGAAACAACTAGAAAAAGCCAGATAAATTATGCAACCTAGATTTTTAAAGGTATCATCGAACTGTGGAACAAGATGAAATTAACTGAGAGAGAGAAATAAATCCATTACAAAGTAAACTGATGACAGTCATATGTTTTTTTCTCTGGGAGTGCTTGAAAATCTGAGCATGGGCTGAAGATAGACTGGAAAACACACAGAGGGCCTTTTCAGGAGGAAACGGACCAGCAAAGCTTTCAGTGGTTACATGGGGCTGGAGTGATACATTGGAGACATAAGAGGCTCCACTGAATAGTACACTTTTCCCACGGGCCATTTTCTGATTTCTAGGTCTGTATAGGAGTCTCTCTGAGAAGGAATACAAAACATCTCTAAAAGGCAGAATGGGATCTTGTGTAGTTTTACTGCCTAAAAACAACAGCTAATGTCCCTTAAGCTCATTGACAAAATGTAGCGCTATGTGGGGTAAGGATCTAAAGAGATCACCTGAGAACCTCCGAAGGCAGAAATAAATCTATAGAGTTTCAAGAGTAAGGAGGCAAACACCTCATCTCAATTAAAATCACAGAAGGACACTTCTTTAACATAGATATGAATCAGAGCTAGAATGAGTCTTATTGAAATGGCGATTCAGGCATGACTCAGCACAATCCTTGACTGAATTGCCATGTTCATCTCTTCCTTAAAAGGAAACATGGAAACCTCTTTGGTGGGAAATTCCATCAACTAGAACCTTTATGGTTTTTTTTAATAGATCCAATACGGTTCTTTATGGTTCTTTTTGTCTCACATGAATCAGCAATCACTAAACAGAGAACTGACCCATGAATGACCGAGATAGTGGGGTTAACAGACAGGGCATTAAAATTCCATCAACTTCATTAAGACAGGGTTTTACTGGTGCAAAAGTAGACAAACTGAACAGAAGGACTAAACAGATATGCCCGAAATAAGCCTACACGTATCTAGATACCTGCTTTATGACAAAATGACCTAGAAGTACACTAGACAAAAACAGGTTTTAAATAAAGCTTTTAGACAATTAGATGTTCATATGTCAGACAAGTGTATTTTGACTCCCCACTTCACACTGTATACCAAAATCAATTCTATATAAATTATAGATCTCTATGTAACAAATAAAATATCAAAGCTTTTAAAAAATGTAAGAAGTTATCTCATGACTCAGAGTAGGCAGATTGCTTAAAATAATACACAAAAAGCATTAAAGATAAAAGCAAAAGTTGGCAAAGTGGACTATGTTAAAATTAAGAACATCTGTATATTAAATGACACCATTAAAAGAGTATAAAGACAGCTCACAGAGGGGGAAGATAACCTCCTCCATACAGTTAAAAAGGGGGTCTTATCCAGGACATACTAAGAACTCTTATCAATCAGTAAGAAAAACATATATATCCCCAAAATACTGAAAAACTACTTCAATATACATGTCACAAAAGTGGATATCCAAATAGCTAGTAAACATACAATGCCCAACTTCATTGTTATCAGGAAATTGCACATTTAAACCATGTGATGTCACAATATTCCTACCAGAAATAAAAAATGAAAAAGATAGAAAATACTGAATGTTGGCAAAGATGTGGATGAATTGGAACACGTATACAACACAGATGTGAATATAAATTAGTATAATTGCTTTGCAAAAGAGTGGCATCTACTACAACTTGACATATACATACCCTATGACCAAATAATTCTACATATATACTCCACAAAAAAACCATGAACATATATTTGCCAAAAGACATGAAAGAAAATTTTCACAGTGGCACTATTTTTTAACAGAAAAACCCTGAAAATTTTAAATGTCAAATAGAATGGATTAGTAAATAGTAGTATATTCACACATTGGAATAAATGCAACAATGAGAATAAATGATTTACAGCCACATAAAACAATTCCAAAATATCTCAGCCTAATATTGAATGAAAAAACCAAGTCATGAAGGACTGTTTCATTTACATACATTACATAATTAGGCAAAGAAAATTATGTGAGAAGCCAGAATGGTGGTCAATGGCAGGGAAAAGTAGAGTTATTACTAACAGGGGCACAATTGAGGTCTTCTGAGGTTCTGGTAATATTTTGTTTCTTTATCTGAACTCCGATTACACAAGTTAAATTTGTGAAATATTCCCTGAACATTGCGCGCATGCACACACACTTAAACTCTATGTGAAAATGTCCCTGATTCCAATGGATCTTTATGCTAGAGTTTTCTAGTTTTCTTAAGTGTTTTTTACACATTCTATTTTTGCAATGATGCACATGAGCAATTATGTTTGATAAAATTGCTTTTTAAAAATCAGTATTTGAATTAAAAATTGTAAGAAGGCTCATAAGAATTCAAGTAGCAGAAAATGGAAATTTACCTTCCTGTAACAAATTACAGCTTTGTGAATTCAAGTGATACAATAATACATGGCCATGTTTGTCACTGTGGTTTGGATATTTATATAAAGGAATTACAGTGCTTCTTGAGCACAGGATGTTTAAACCAATGATACTCTCTTTTATGATAGCAAAAGGAATTTATATTATCATGACCTTATTTTACTCAACATGTCTTGATGTTAGGAACCTGAGTCATCATTGAAAAAGTTGGCCTAAGCCCCTGAAATACAATGATAGTCTCATTCTGTTGCTTCATTATTGGTATATAGAAACGCAACTGATTTCTGTACATTGATTTTAATCCTGTGACTTTGTGGAATTCATGTGTCAGTTCTAGTTTTTTGGTGGAGTCTTTTGAGTTTTCCACAGAGAGTATCATGTCATCTGTGAAGAGTAAATGTTTGACTCCTTCCTTGCCAATTTTTTTAAGTATTTTAAGTAATCTGTATAAGGAACATTTGCCTTGAACTCATAACCCCTAGATCAAGGGCTGCACACTCTACCAACTGAGCCAGCTAGGTGCTCCAAAACCCAGGATCTTCAAAGAAAAAAATGGAATGGACATCAGGTAGGCAAGGAACAACATGTATTCTGAGTTGCACTGTGGCTGTTGGCCATGCACCATTTTGAACAAAACTCTTCAATCTGAATTTTCCAACATCGCATTCTCTTATGAGATGCCAAATGTAGGTCAACAGAAAGGAACATGAAAAGAAAAAAATAAACATAATTTGCTTAATACTTTAATGCACTGACATAATACCTGTATATATATTTTAATAGTAGACTTATAGATGAGGTCACATATTGGAATGTAAACTTGCTCTAGCTGAATGAGAAAACTGAAATGAGGATAATATTTGAACGGACATTTTCAATCCTACAATAACACTACAAAGAATTGGTAGAAAGAAATGCTAGCACATGAATGCAAATTCATCACTACCATGCAAAAATAATTACAAGCTTATAAACCTCAGGAATTTCACCTTTGTACCCCAGATGACCATGTTATTTCTGTGAAATCAAAATAAAATAACACTGTCAAATGTATCAAAGAACCCCAAAAGATAGCACAAAAGTACACCAAAGGAAAAAAATCAACAAATGAAAATGGAGATTCTATGCTGGTTACTATTCCGGAACAAACACATCTGAGTTTATCTCCTCCCTAAATATTTATTTCACTTGCTAAGATAGCTTTCCTGATGTTTTAAATTTTTCATATGCCTAAAGACCCTTGGGAATAGGCAACAACACTGTAAAACAGTGATGAGGCAACTTTACAGAAAATCAGGCAATATCTGACAATATAAACACATGACCATAATGGAAGACTAACATCTGTGCAGAAAGAAAATTAGCTGCTCACACAGTGTGTGCCAAAGTCTGAGATGTGCAGTGCACCCTTCGTCCTTGTGGCTGGCCAAGCTGGCCAGCATCTTGTGGAAGCATGCTCTATAAGGGGAGTAGATTTTCAGATTTTTCAGTTTTAACAGATAGATAGAATTGGATTAGATTATTTTCCTGAATGGGACTGGAATCCTCATTTAAGGGAGCTCACCCAAGAGAACAAATATTAATCTAGAAATGCAGGGTACAGGAGAAAAAACAGAAGGAAGACAGCACTGGGGAGCAACAGGAGGATGATGAGATATATAAAGAAGACAGCTCCTTCTTATGGGGATTCTTGGATGACTTAAGAAGCTCCTTCTTAGCCCAAGTGCCGGAGTCCAGCTCCAGCAGGTCCAGGGTTCCCTGAAGGATCGA
>JAQQST010001479.1:0-12514 GCA_028646485.1 Cryptoprocta ferox | reverse complement strand
TCTATACAATGGAATACTACATGGCAATGAGAAAGAATGAAATCTGGCCATTCGTAGCAAAGTGGATGGACCTCGAGGGTGTCATGCTCAGCGAAGTAAGTCAGGTGGAGAAGGACAGATACCATATGTTCGCACTCATAGGTCTAACAGGAGAAACCCAACAGAGGACCATGGGGAGGAGAAGGAGGAAAGAGAGTTAGGGAGAGGGAGGGAGACAAAACACGAGAGACTCTTGAATCCTGAAAACAAACTGAGGGGGGAAGGGGAAGGGGAAAAGGTAAAGGGGGGTGATGGTCTTGGTGGAGGTCACTTGTGGGGAAGAGCACTGGGTGTTATATGGAAACCAACCTGACCATAAACTATAAAGTTTAAAAAAAAAACAAAACAAAACCAAGAACATATAGCCTATTTACAGAAAAAAAAATTAAGAAAAATTACCCTTGAGGAAATACAAACATTGAATTTATTAAATAAAGAATTTAGGGGCACTCGGGTGGCTCAGTCAGTTAAGTGGCCAACTCTTCATTTTGGCTCAGGTCATGATCTCTTATTCGTGAGTTCAAGCCCTGTGTCGGGTTCTGCACTCATAGCACAGAACCTGCTTCAGATCCTCTGTCTCCTTCTCTCTGCTCCTCCCTTGCTCATGCTTGCTCTTTTTCTTTCTCTCAAAAATAAACGTTTAAAAATTAAAAAAAGAATTTGTCTTAAATATGTTCTTTTTTTAATGTTTATTTATTTTTGAGAGAGTGAGATACACAGAGTGTGAGTGGGGGAGGGTCAGAGAGAGAGCGAGACACAGAATCCGAAACAGGCTCCAGGCTCTGAGCTATCACCACAGAGCCCGAGGTGAGGCTTGAGCCCAAGAACTGTGAGATCATGACCTGAGCCAAAGTCAGCCACTCAGGCGACTGAGCCACCCAGGTGCCCCTTAAATATGTTCAAAGTGCTAAAGGAAACCATGCATAAGAACAAAAGGAAATCAGGAGAGTGATGTATCAACAAAATGAGAATGTCAATAAAGAGATGTAAATTATAAAAAAGAACAAACTAATTCAAGACTTAAAATGACAGTAATTGAAATGAAAGACTCATGAGAGCATCTCAGTATCAGATGTAAGCAGGCAGAAGATACGATCAATGAAATTGAGGATAGGTCAATTCAAGTTATTCTTTCTGAGGAGTACAAAAAATTTAAAAAATGGAGAAAACTAAACAGAGCCTAAGAGACATCTAGATTATCATTAAGCATGCCAACATATACATAAAGGGAATCCCAGATGTAAAACAAAATTAGAATGGTACAGAAAGAATATTTGAAGATATAATGACTGAAACTTTTCAAATTTTGTAAAAGACATTATGTGCACAATCAAGAAACACAGCAAATCAGAGAAAAATAAACACAAAGAAATCCACACCAAGACACATTAGAATAAAATTTTTGAAAGACTAAATTTGGAAAGCAGCAAGAGTAAAGTGACTCCTTATGTATAGGGTATCTTCAATAGTATTAATAGCAGGTAACTTGTTATAAACCATGGCAACCAGGAGGGAGTGAATGACTTTTTTTTAGGTTTATTTATTTTGAGAGAGAGAGAGTTCAAGAGAGTACAGTAGGGGCAGAGAGAGAGGGAGAGAGAGAATCCCAAGCAGGCCTGGACTCTCAGCACAGAGCCTGTTGTGGAGCTTGATTTCATGAAATATGAGATCATGACCTGAGCTGAAATCAATAGTCAGTCGCTTAACCGACTGACTCACCTCAGTACCCCATGAGTGACATTTTTTAAGTGATAGAAGAAAATATTGTCAACCTACAATTCTATGTTTGACAAAACTATCCTTTAGAAATGAAAAAGAAATTAAGTCATCCCTAGATAAACAAAAACTGAGAGAATTCAATACTAATAGATCTGCTCTACAAGAAATGCTCAACAGTCATAGGGTAAAATGACTAGCCAGCAACTCAAAACCATACAAAGAAATGAAAAAAACCATTAAAAATAACTACATAGGTAAATATAAAAGCTACTGTTGTTGTGTTTTTTATTCGTAACCCCTATTTTTATTTCCTACATTATTTAAAAGGCAAATGAATAAAACAGTAATTATGAAATCTATGTCAATGGCTCCTAAGATATAAGGATGGATTTCATGAGTAACAAAGTAAAGGGAAAATTGAACTGCATAGAAGAATGTTGTATGCTGTTGAAGCTAAGTGGATATAAATTAAGAGTAGGTTGTAATACATTTAGGATGTTAATTCTAATCTCCATATTATTGCTAAGAAAATATCTGAAAATGACACCAAATGAAACTAGAAGTGAGCTAGCATACCACAAAAACTTTTTATAAAGAAGACTGTAATGGAGAAAAAGAAGGGAAACAAGCTGAAAGACATATAGAAAACAAATATCAAAATGACAGAAGTTCTTTCTTTATAGTAAATAAATGGAAAAATATTTACATCAATTAAATGTAAATAGATTAATTGTCTGATCAAAAGGTAGAGATTGACAGAATGGATTAAAAAAAATCTATCCAACTACATCCTGTCTACAAGAGGCAAACTTCATATGCAAGGCACAAATAAGTTAGAAAGAAAAGATGGAAGCGTTATCCCATGAAAATAGTGACAAAAAGATCAGGAGTGGCTGTACTATCAGACAATATGGATTTTAAGTGAAAAACTGTTATAAGAGTCCAAGCCAAAAGTTACACATTGATGAAGGGTAAATTCATCAAGAAGATATAATTATAGACACATAAGCACCAAACAACAGAGTCCCAAAATATATGAAGCAAATATGCACAGAACTGAAAAGAACACATAGTTCTACAATAATAGCTGGAGTTTTCAATATCACATTTCAAGATCAGTAGGGAAATACAAGAATTGCACAACTATAAAAGTTCACTAGACATGTATATAACATTTCATCCAACAAGGTAGAATACACATTCTTTTCAAATGCACGTGGAACACTCTCCATGATATACCATACATTAGACCATAAAACAAATTTCAATAAATTTAGAAAAAAATATCATACAAAGTATCTTTCATCATATTCAAATGATTTGAATTAACATTTCTTTAGACAAGCAATACAAATGATCAATAAGTATATGAAAAGATGGTCAGTATCATTAGTCATTAGGGAAATGCAAATCAAAACTACGATTAGTGGCTGCTTTGTAGTCAGAATGATGGCTATAACTAAAACAAAAGAAATTAATTAGTGTTGATGAGAATGTGGAGCATATGAAACCCTCATCTATTGCTGGTGGGGATTTAAAATGGTACAGCTGCTTTCAAAAATAATATGGCATTCCCCTAAAATGTTAAATGTAAGATTACCATATGACCTAGAAATATTGTTACATGTGTGGCCAAGACAAATGAAAACCTATGCCCATACAGAACCTTTTAAGTGAAGTTCACAACAGCATTATTTTTAATAGCAAATGTGGAAACATTCCAAATGTTCATCAACCTTTGAATGGATAAGTAACATGTGATACATACATAAAATGGAATATTATTTGACCATAAAAATAAATGAGGTAGTAATTCGTGCTACACGGGTGAACCTGGAAAACATTATGAAATGTTATCGGTTTCCTAAGGCCTGTGGTGTGGGAAAGGAGGGAACGAAGAATGATTACTACTCAATCTGCTGTTTCTTTGGAGATGATGAAAATGTTCTAAAATTAGATTGCAATGATGTGTGCCTAACTCTTTGAAAATACTAAAACCCTAAATTGTACATTTTAGGTAGATGGATTTTATGACATGTGAATTATATCTCAATACAGCTATTAAAAAATGAAACACCAACATTAAGAACTGAATCATGAGAATGAATTTGACTATCAGTTAAAGTTTTGTTGTTTTGTTGGGAAATATGAAAGGGAGTCTATCTTATAATTGCTGAAGATGAAAGAGTCTGCAAAAAGACCTGTTAGAGGGGCACCTGAGTGGCTCGGTGGGTTAAGCATCAGACTTGACTTCAGTTCAGGTCATATCTTATGGTTCATGAGATCAAGCCCTTTGTCTGGTTCTTCACTGACAGTGCTGAGCCTGCTTGGGATTCTGTCTTCTCTTTCTCTCTCTCTCCCTCCCTCTCTCTCTCTCTTTCCCTCCCTCCCTCCCTCCCTCTCTCTCGCCTTCCCCAACTCATGCTGACATGCACTCTGTCTCCTTTTCTCTCTCAATATAAATAAATAAATTAAAAAAATTAGTTGTTATGGCTGCACTCCAAAATTTCTGGTGATTACTTAAAATTTTCAAACTCTGAATATTGTTCATATATTTCAAGTTACATGATTTGCTCATTTTGACTGGCTTGGACTGACCTTATCAGTGCTATCTGCTTTATTGGACTATCACTTGTTGGGTGATAAATATATATACTTGACTAGGTCATTCCTCACAGAACCAATTAACATATCTTCTTCCATACTATATAAATTGCTTTGCCTAGTTCTGGGTTTGTGGAAATCCTCTTTTTACATTCCATCTACAAATATCTGAAATGTGCCTAGCTGAATCTTGAAATATGAAGATATGAGAATTAATAAAATTATTCTCTAAAACATCATCTCTGAATCTGCCTTTGAACATAGTCCTTAAAAAATAAGAACCTGATGTAATTATTTAGTATAAACATGTATCTAAGATTCAGATTTTTACAATTAAGATATTAAGAAATGTATTACATGAATAATGAAAACATAGAGAACTACACATGCTTAATTTCTTTTTAACTCAAATATAACATTTTTGGTTTTTTTAAGTAGAAAAGAATATTTACATTTTATTTGGTGTGAAATATGTGGCTCAAGAGCACTTATAAATAAAAGAGGACAATTCTTTAAAAGCACAAAGCAGATTTTTAAATTTGACAACTGAACTTATAAAACAATTAATCAACCTTCCTTTCTTATGAAGATTTAGCCATAAGATGGCAGTATCATATTACCATTTTCATAATTATTTCCTTTATTTTTTGTATTAGTATAAACTAATAAAAATTTGCTGTAACGTTTCAGGCATACACACAGATTGAATTATATATGCATATTCAGTTTTTAAATTTATCATTATATCACATTTGTAAATGGCCATTTCCTGCTGGTTATGGGATCACAAATAGATAAGGAAGATTCATCATTGCCATTGCTGAAATAAATACATGATATCTTATTTTTAAAGAGATTTGCCTGGAAATACTACTTTTATGAAGTAATTATAAAATATATCTGAGGTTCTTGCATATAATTACTAATATTGTTTTTGTTCACATTTGAAATATATTACTCTCTAGTTTTGAAAAATTTAAGTGACAGGTATCAAGAATTTCACTCCACCAAAAATATTCCTTCTCTCTCTTCTTTCTGTTTCCAAAAAATATAAAACCTAGAAAAGTTATAATTCTACCTTTAAATTATGTATTTTTATAAAGTAAATACTATGGATATGGATTGTATTTATATCAATTACACAACTGCATGTGTGGTTATAATGTCTAATTTTATTGCTTTTTCAGAAATTTGGGAGACTTGACAGGAAAATAGAACAGAACTGTTGTAGAAACGTTTTCAAACTATGTTTAACACCCTTTCATTTTGGCGTATTAAATGAGATGAGTTTGGGATATAATTTACATATTTTGAAAACATCTCTCTGCTTGAGGTCCACTGACATAGATGGACAGTAATAAATTAAAGATCTTTTGGTAGCTTCTTCATACTTATTTTTCTATAGCAAAACATTCTTACAATGTGAGATGTTATTAATAGTATTCTTATTACTTACAAACAAGATGGCAAAATAAGGATTAGAATCCTTTTTTAAATATATATGGAAACTGGGACTCAGGAGTTGAATAGTTAGCTCTCTTTCTTTATATCCCTCTTTTCTTCTCTTTTCCTTTGTATATTTCTCCTTCCTTTTTTCTTCCTCTTTTTCTGTGTTCCTTATTTTTCTTCATCTTTCTCATTTCTTTTCTTTCCTTCTTTCCATCCTATTGAACTTTTACAATTTTCCGTGTACTAGACTGATGCTTTTTCAAACTTTCTTCCTGCAGTCTTTAAAACTTACTTTTGAAGAATCTTTTAAGTCCACTAATAGACAAATACACTAATTTAAAGAAAGTTTAGGTTACTGGTCAAGAGCATAGATTTAGTGTATGGCAGGCAGAGATAATGTTCAAAGTCACATTGGTCAGATTTTATAGTCTAAGGTTTTTCATACTATACAAAGTAGTCGATTTTCTAATGATCATGCTGCTTCATTTACTAGTTAAAAAACAATATTTGTGGTGCATATAGATGCAAAAATCATCAACAAAAAGCAACAAACAAATTCAGCATCACATTAAGAGGATCATATCTAGGGGATTTTATCCATGGGAATAAAAGATGGTTCAACATATGCAAATCAATCAGTGTGTTATGCCATATTAAGAGGACTGAGGTTAAAAATTATAATATCATTTGGGCACCTGGGTGGCTCAGTCCATTTAGGATCTGATTTTGGCTCAGGTCATGATCTCACGGTTCATGGATTTGAGCCCTGCATCAGGCTCTGTGCTGACAGCTCAGAGCCTGGAGCCTGCTTCAGATTCTGTGTCTCCCTCTCTCTCTGCCCCTTCCGCACTCACGCTGTGTGTGTGTGTCTCTCAATCTCATTTCTAAGTATTTATCCAAATAAATTGATATCAGGATTTTTAGGAGATATGTACACTCCTATGTTAACTGCAGTGCTATTCACACTAGTCAAGAGTTGGCAACAAACTCAATTTCTATTGGCAGATGAATGGATAAAGAATATGTGGTATGTGCATACATACAATGGAATCCTATTCAGTCTTTGAAAGGAAGAAATTTTTTTATGTTGTTTTATTTTGAGAGAGACAGAGAATGAGTGGGTGAGGGGCAGAGAGAGAGAGGGAGAGAGAAAATCCCACACAGGCTCCTTGCTGCCAACTGTGGAGCCTGTCACAGGGCTTGAACCCACAAACCATGAGATCATGACCTGAGCCAAAACCAAGTGTTGGACGCTTAACCAACTAAACCACGCAGGTGCCCCTGAGAAGAAAAAGTCTTGCAATATGGAACAACATGGATGAGCTGGAGGACACAATACTAAATGAAATTAGCCAATCACAGAAAGACAAATACTGCATGATTCCTAAATTATAAGAGATACCTAAATTAATCAAACTCATCAAAACAGAAAGTATAATGGTGATTGCCAAGGGTTGGAGGTGGGGAAAATGGGGAGTTACCATTCAATGAGTATAATGTTTAGTCATGCCAGATTGAAAAAATTCTAGAGATTTGCTCTACAACATTGTGCTTTAACATAATTAACAATACTGAACTAGTCACTTGGGAATTTTCTAGAGGTTAGGTTTTATGTTATATATTTGTTACCACAATAATAAAAGAAATAAATGTCAATATTCACATACGCACAATTATTTATCACTGAGCTTTAGTAATTTGATTAATATATACTTTGTGTGAATTTATTTGCGTGCTTATTATTGATCCAATTATTTCCAATTAGATGATAGATATGTATTTTATGTTTTCAAGTGCCATATAATATATATTCTTTTAAAGATTGATGGACTTTGCTTTGGATGTTAATTAGCTAATTATTAATAAAATTGACCTTTTGAGGGTTTTAAGCTTTTTGTTTTTTGGGGGATATTAGAATTTTCCTGTGTTCTAGGGCTTATGTAACTTTATTAAGATTTGACCATTCTGGCATCTCGTTGAATGTTCTGGGTTTCAAAGAGATCCTTGAATCTGGTTAGTTGGAACTTCAGTGTCTTTTAGCCCGGTATAAACTCTGAGGATTACTCATCTTAATATTCCCAAGTCATTTCTTAATTGTGGAATTTCATTTTGCATATGTATATTTATATTCTGGTAAAGATTCAAAGTGATCCATGTAAAGATGTATGTACACACACACACACGCGCACACACACACACACACACACACACATTCAAAGAGTGATCCTCAACATCCTCCCTAGTATCTGTACAAGGGTAAAACATTTGTGTTGAGGAATGGGACTTGTGCTAGGCACATAGCTTCCAATGATTTCCACATCCAGATTCTCCACTTCTTGTGTAATCCCTTCCTCTTGAGTGTATGCTGGGTCTAATAACTTTCTTTTAACAAATAGGATATGACAAAAGTGATGGGATTTGCTTCCATAATTACTTTATAAAATAAAGTGACTTTTATGCTGTGAGCACTTTCTTGCTGGTATTCTTTCTTATCCCCTCATTTGATCACTCTGATGAAGCTAGGTGCCATGTTGCATAAATCTATTAGAGAGGCAGAGAATCAAGGAGGGCCTCCAGCCAATGGCTCTTGAACTGAGGCCTGAGTTCCACAGCCTATGAGAAACTGAATTTAGCCAACTATCTCTGAATGAGCTTGGAAAATGATCTTACCCTTGTTGATCTTGAGATAACCATATCCCTGGTAGCCTATATCTCTGCAGCCTTGTGAGAGATTCTAAAGAAATTAACCCAGCTATTCTATGTCTGGATTCCTGGCCATAGAAACTAGGAGAAAATCAATGTTTGTTGTGTTAAGCTGCTAAATTTTGGACTAATTGATTATACAGTAATAATTAATATAGGACAATATCCTTTTTATTTGGAATGTGGAGTTAATTATTCTGATTTTAATGCTTTATGTGGTATTTATAATTTTTGGAGAAGGTAGTGAATATGAGTATCAGTTTTACATAAGCTTTAACTAGAAATCAAGTCTTTTTTAAAAATTTGAAATAAGTAGAAAATTATTCTTTGCATGTCAACAAATACAAATATTCTTTGACTAATGAGTAAAATGTTAAATATCATAGTAAAATGGAATCTATACTAAAAGCTTCTAAAGTACAACTTTATTTATAATGACTTCATGGAGTCTATACTAAAACTTCTAAAATTCATCTTTATTTATATTGACTTCAAATATCAGTAGCTACTTTATCCATGATATGCAAATAAACTCTTAAAAACCAATGCTGTATAGAAGTATATTTGCAGCATGTCATTTGAACAGACCATTTATTAAAAGACCAAACTGTAGAAACAGGAAAGATTTCCTTTAAAGTATATTAAAGTGATTGGAGTAATAAATCCTTTAAAATAGTTTTTTGTATGATAGCAGGTTAAACACTACTGTGATCTTTGTTCTTTCTCTAGTAAAAACCCAAATACGTACCTTATGAGAAGGCTTTAATCACAAAGCCTTTTTTTATTCTTTATGGTGATTTAAAATGGATTTTTGGTTGCTTTTATTACCAAGAGCTCTATATTCATATTTAGGGCATACATAATTACTTTAGCATTATTAACAATTAAACACAGAAGATGTTTTTACAGATTTATTAATTTTATCCAAACATTTCTTTTTGATCTCCACAGAGTTTTCTTTATGAAAATGCCTTTGGCTACATGGGAAATAGGAAGAAATGACGTTTAAAGAATTAGAAGTATTCAAATATTTGATGAGATTAATATTTTATTAACTAGAAAGTTTTCAATTCTACATGACATATTCAAATATATTTTTTACTAAGTTTACAATGTAGATATTAAACCCATTTCCTTTTGAGAGACGTGTCTAAAACCTGTAGTCAAAAAGGAAGTTATTAAGATTTATGTGTGGGTGTTAAGGAATTAAAAGGCTCTGTGGCTATATAAATGCTTTTGAAATTTGCTTCAGGCATAGAGTCTCTTTTTATTAAAAAATAGATTTCCTGTTGGATATGGAATCCCATATCCAGTTATCATCCAGACTCTTGGCAGCCTTTTACTTTTAATAAAGAAAGAAAAAGAAAGATCTTCAATCAGGGATTTTTATTGCACTTGATTAACCTTCTTTAATAAAAGTTAAAAGACACTAAAACTGTGCATAAGTGATATTAAAACTCACTCAAGCACAAACATACATGAGAAAAGAAATGAAATAATCTTGTTGAAACAAATTACAGATACGCAATTTCAATGAGGATCTAGAGAATCTTTGAAAAGCTTATACATTTTAACATTTATTTGCTATTGATAAATTTATTCTTCTTATGAATTTAAACTGTAATTTTGTATAGAATTTTTGTTGTTTAGAAATTATTGTATCCAAAGGTTAGCATGGTAACTGCTCTGAAGCTGTTACATAATGCAGATGAAAAAGACTATCAGTTTACAATGAAGAGTATCTGTTTCTACAAGATGCAGTTATTTTGTAAAAAAAAAAGTTTTATGGAGCTTTATTTTAATAGTTCAAGGATAGGTTTCGTTTTAAAGTTTAAGTTGAAATTTCCCCTTATAAAATTCAAATATTTTTTGTAACAAATGGACTTAAATAAAAACAACTCTTGGACTTTCAATATCAGAATATCAAAATTGTGATGTAGATATGTTAAAAATTATAGTTACCATTACCAACTTGAAGTTAAAGTCTCCCAATGGCCAAGTCTGGAACAGTTTGAATGGATAGATACATAGATAGATATTTAGATACATAGATGATAGATAGATGATAGACAGATAGATAGAAGAATAATAATATGGGTTATTATATGGGTTACAACCCATATAATAATATAAATATCCATGTAATGATCTAAATAAATAATATAAATAATTGAATTAAAAATGAATGGGGAAGATAGGCAAATCTTAAACTTAGGATTCCAATTAATAGTATAAAATGAAACAAATTAATACGAATGAAGGAAATAAAAAATCACCATGGCATATACCAGAATAATAGTGGCTTCAGGAAAAAAAATCATTAATGGATAAGAAAAGTGGTGGGTGGAATTATTACAAAGAACAGGATACTTCTTTTTTCCCAAAATATCTCCCTAAAATTACTGAGTAATTAAAAAGGGGAAAATATTAACTTCATAGTGGAAAATCCTCTATCCCAAGAGAATTTAGGTATCATTAGTGAGTTATGTCATGATATTCATGGTTAAAATAGAATAATCACGACAAAGCAGATTTTTGATAGTGTTACCCAAGTCTATATATTGAATGACTTTTTTAAGTGAAGTATAGTTGACATGCAATGTTACATTAGTTTTAGGTATACAACATTGTGATTCAACAAGTTTATATGTTATGCTATGCTCACCACAAGTGTAACTACCATCTGTCACTATATGATTGCTATTGTATGCTATTACAATTCCATTGACTGTACTCCCTATGCTGTATCTTTTATTCTTGTGACTTATTCATCCCATACTTGGAAGCCTGTATCTCCAACCCTCCTTCAAATATTTTTGCCCATTCCTCACCCCTTCCCCTCTGACAACCACCCGTTTGTTCTCTATATTTATGGGTCTGTTTCTGCTTTCGTTTGTTTGTTTTGCTTTTAGATTTCACATGTAAGTAAAGTTATGTGTCTTTCTCTTTATGATTTATTTCACTTAGTGTAATACCCTTAGATCTATCCATGTTGTCACAAATGGTAAGATCTCCTTCTTCATGACTGAGTAGTACTCTATTGTGTGTATGTATGTGTGTATATATATACATATATATACCATATCTTCTTTTTAATTTTTTTAGTTGAGTATACATTACACACAATGTTATGTTAGTTTCAGGTGTATGCCATAGAGATTCAACATCTGTAGACATTATTTACTGATTTTCTTTATACTTGTTCTATTAATCATCGGGAGAAATCCATAGGTATGGATTTGTCTCTTTCTCTTGAGATCTATCAGATTTTGCTTTATGTATTTCAAAGCTGTTATTAGGTACAATTACTTATTGCATAATTATGATTCTTATAATCTCTTTATCAATTAACTATTTTATCTCTATGAAATGCCCTTCCTTAGTCTTATTTAAATATTTTTTGACAGAGAACTTATTTTTTTTTCTGGTATTAACATAACCACTTCAGTTTGCTTTTGGTTAGAGCTAATATGGAATACTTTTTGTTATCTCACTTTTAACTTATTTGTGTCTTTGTATATATAATATGATTCTTTTAGACAGTATATCATTGGAGCTTGCTGTTTTGTCCCATTTGACAATACCCATGCTTTTAATTGAGATATAGAAACTATTTAAATTTAATGTGGTTATTTATATGGTTAAATTGAAGTCTATTATTTGGTTATTTGTTTTCTGCTTATCTTTCTGTGTCATTTGTTCCCTTTATCCTATTCTCTGAATTCTCTTGGGTTGATTGAATGTATCTTTTGTACTTCTATTTATATCTTTTATTTTCTTATAAACTCATTGTTTTATATCATGGATTTATTTACAATTAAAAGTATCTGTACCCATATGTTTTCACTCATAAGTGTAACAGGAGAAACTTAACAGAGGACCATGGGGGAGGGGAAGGGGGAAAAATAGTTGGCAAGAGGGAGGGAGGCAAACCATGAGAGACTCTTGAATACTGAGAACAAACTGAGGGCTGATGGGGGAGGGGGAGAGGGAAGGGGGG
>JAQQST010001478.1:0-12514 GCA_028646485.1 Cryptoprocta ferox | reverse complement strand
AGGACCTGAATGTGAGACAGGAAACCATGAAAACCCTAGAGGAGAAAGCAGGAAACAACTTCTATGACCTCAACCGCAGCAATTTCCTATGTGACACATCCCCAAAGGCAAGGGAATCAAGAACCAAAATAAACTATTGTGACCTCATGAAGATAAAAAGCTTCTGCACTGCAAAGGAAAGAATAAAAAAAACTAATAGGCAACCGATGGAATGGGAAAAGATAGTGGCAAATGACATATCGGATAAAGGGCTAGTATCCAAAATCTACAAAGTACTCACCAAACTCCACACACGAAAAAGAAACAATCCAGTGAAGAAATGGGCAGAAGACATGAAGAGACACTTCTCCAAAGAGGACATTCAGATGGCCAGCAAACACATGAAACGATGCTCAGCATCACTCATCATCAGGGAAATGCAAATCAAAACCACACTGAGATACCATCTCACGCCAGTCAGAGCTAAAATGAACAACTCAAGAGTCTACAAATGCTGGCGAGGATGTGGAGAAACGGGCACCCTCCTACACTGTTGGTGGGAATGTAAACTGGTACAGCCGCTCTGGAAAACAGTGTGGAGGTTCCTCAAAAAACTATCAGTAAAACTCCCCTATGACCCAGCAATAGCACTGCTGGGGATTTACCCAAAGGATACAGAAATGCTGATGCATAAGGGCACATGTACCCCAATGTTCGTAGCAGCACTTTCAACAATAGCCAAATCATGGAAAGAGCCTAAATGTCCATCAACTGATGAATGAATTAAGAAGATGCGGTTTATCTATACAATGGAATACTACATGGCAATGAGAATGAATGAAATCTGGCCATTTGTTGCAAAGTGGATGGGCCTCCAGGGAGTCATGCTAAGCGAAATAAGTCAGGCAGAGAAGGATAGATACCATATGTTTTCACTCATAGGTCTAACAGGAGAAACCTAACAGAGGACCATGGGGAGGGGAAGGAGGAAAAAGAGGGAGAGGGAAGGAGACAACGCAGGAGAGACTCTTGAATACTGAAAACAAATTGAGGGCGGAAGGGTGCGGGGGAAAGGGGAAGAGGGGTGATGGTCATGGTGGAGGTCACTTGTGGGGAAGACCACTGGGTGTTATATGGAAAACAACCTGACAATAAACTATAAAGTTAAAAAAAATCGAGTTTAGTATGCTTTATGATATTGCCTGTGATAGAAGAGATAAATTAAATTAACAAATGTGGGGTGATTTTAGAAATATTGCTGAGAATGTTTCCAAAACAAGTCCTAGATGCCCTTGAATCAATTCTGGGACATGCAATCTGTTGTGAATATGTTGTGGTTATTGTCTGTTTAATCTCAGGGTGATTTGAAGCTTTTTCCCGCCAAAGAACTATGACCCTAAGAGGGGCAAAGTCATTGCTTGATATTGTTTTTCTCACTTGAGGAATTCGGAATTATCTCTCCTCATTTTATCTGCACTGTCATTAAATAATTGAAGTTTTGCCTTTTACACAGAAACTTCAATGTCCTTATCATCTACACTCTTCAGAGAAAGTAAAGAAAACTAATAGAATTCTAAAACTAAAATTAGCAAAGCTGTCAGAAACCCTTGAACCATCATGGCTTAATGTACAACCAATTATCTTTAATCTGCATAAGATTAACCCTGTCTGGAACTCACATATTATTGTCTATGAATTATAAACAGACTGCTCCATATGTTTAGGAATTTCATCACTCAGTTTTAGATTCTACCTCATTACAGGCAGATATAATTAATTACTACAAAGGAGTCATATGATACCTCTAGCTTTATCATCAACAGGTAAGAACTGCCTTTCCAAAATACTTACCTAAACAGCCTTTTCATGACCTGCAACTTGGAGATTTAGTCTTCTGAAACCGACGCCAGAGAAAAACCACCATTAAAACCTTGATGTAAAGAGCCTAACCAGGTACTTTTAACAACTGACTTACCAGCAAATGTCCAAGGTATCTTTTTAAAGTATGTTTATTTACTTTGAGAGAAAGGGAGAGAGAGAGAGAGAGAGAGAGAGAGAGAGAGAGAGAGAGAGAGAGAGGCGCAGAGAAAGGAAGAGAAAGAGAATCCCAAGCGGGTTCCACATTGCCAGCATGGAGCCTGATGTGGGTCTCAAACTCATGAACTGTGAGATCATGACCTGGGCTGAAATCTAGAGTCAGACACTTAACAAACTGAGTCATCAAAGCACCCCTATGTCCAATGTATTTATTTTTTAGATTCACGTTTCCCAGCTCAAAAAAAAAAAGTCACTTCATCCTAACTGCTGGGCATACATTTTACCTGGAGACATTAAGCTGAGGAACCTTAGAAATCCTCCAGAAGCTACTTCAAAAGTGGAAATCTTCTGCCTAAGATGATGGAACAAGTAGTTGCTTTGGAAGTGGCAGCTTTAGCCCAAGACAATGGAACAAGACTAATTTTCTGATTTCTCCACACTTTTACTGACCCTTTGCTCTACTGCAAATCTTACCTATTGTTCTACATTAATACTCTTCAAACGCAAATGATTTTCTGTGTCTCTATCCCATTATTTCTGTGGTCTCCTACCACTTAATAAACAGACAAAACTTCATAGACTTTTTCAGACCATAGTTGCTGATTTGAATCTAATGGATTGTTGGATCGGTCATTCCTTACCTGACCCTGCTGATAAAAATTTAAAAGGTGTTCCTATAGGCAGAAGGGGACCCCTCCCCTCTGTTTCTCCGCTGCCTGTGGATGGAACTGGAAGGTGTTATGCTAAGTGAAATAAGTCAGTCAGAGAAAGACAGATATCCTATGTTTTCACCCATATGTGGAACTTGAGAAACTTAACAGAAGACCATGGGGGAAGGGAATTGGAAAAATTAGTTACAAACTGAGAGGAAGGGAGGCAAACCATAAGAGAGTCTTAAATACAGAGAACAAACTGAGGGTTGATGGGGGGGTGGAGAGAGGGAAAATGGGTGATGGGCATTGAGGAGGGCACTTGTTAGGATGAGCACTGGGTGTTGTCTGTAAGCGATGAACTATGGGAATCTACCCCTAAAACCAAGAGCACACTGTACACACTGTATGTTAGCCAACTTGGCAATAAATTACATTAAAAAAAATAAATATTTAAAAAATTTAAAAGTGTTCCTATAAATGTTTCAGAAGGGAAACTCCTTTTAATAGGCCACTTTTGGCAATTAAGTATTCCTCACATCATTAATCTCAACTCCAGTCTTTCAAAAAGTGAACTCGACCTCATGTCAACAAAATATTTATGCTTAGATAATTACAATGTCAGCAAGGCTTAGTCAATCAGGAATAGACACTAATATTGTGACTATTCTGCCTGTCATTGTTAGTTTGTTCTCTTCTAAGGCACTTCAGCCTGCTTTACAGGAACTGTTTAATTCTACGCAAGAAGTTTGTACCTCTAGATGGCTCACTCCTACTATGATGAATGGTACTTATACTTCCAATACAATCTGTGCTCCATTAGGATACTACTTCTTATCTGAACATTAAATTTATTCCTGTCTATGCACACTAACTTATCCTGTGTATTCAGAGTAATTACTAGAGACTTCCAGATATCATATGTCTGTCCTTCGGAAAGACACTAGAAACCTCCAGAGTGAAGAAAGCACATGTTATTCAGAACTTCCAGGAAGCATAACTGATTCCCTCTTCTTATGCACTCTGCAAACTGCATTTCCCACAATGGAAATAATACATCTAGAAGAGATGGTTCAAACTTTGTCTCTAACTTTAGCAGAAGTCATAAATGACACTAGATCTGCCCCAGAAGCCCAATAATCAAATATAAATTCATTATCTAGAGTAAAAGATAATCATTTGACTCTTTATTTCATCTTAGTTGATTTAATCTTAGCCAGAAAATGAGGAGTTATGATACAGCAAATAATTCTTGTTGCACGTATATAAATACTATAGGGAAATTGGTAAGTGACTAGGTTAAAAGAAATGAAGACCTGGCTGGCTAAAACAGATGGAGATAGATTCTGTAGATTCTGTGACATTTTTATTGCCTAGTTTTTATAATTTAGGCCCTTGGTTTAGAGACCTATTACAATGATTGATAATTTTGTTTTTGATAATTGCCTGTGCTATAGCTGATGTATCCTATCTGAAACTTTATTGCACAGCAATTTTCACGTCATATGATTCAACATCTCACCTGAAAACAGGAGGAGAGAGAACCTTTGTATTAACTACAGGTTATGTTCTGTGGATATTCTTCTGATCTGACCAGATAAATCTTAGAAGTGGTAAAAGTCTATATACCATGGATTAAAGTCATGTGTCCTGATTTTATCTGCCCTTAGCTAAAAAGGCAATGAGAGAGAATGAAAAGTGCAACTCCTGACATTCAGAAGCTTTCCTGGAACTAACAGCTAGGCCATATTATCTACTTATTAGATGTAAACAATCTCACAGAATACCAAGATTACTTTGAGATCATGATAAAATAGGACAAAGAAAAGCCATTTCATAATTTTTTCCAAGCACAAAAACAAGTTCCCTGAGCCACCAACAAAATACAAAAACACTTCCACTCTTGGCCAAAACAAATGACGGCTACATCTTTACAACTTTATCCTCACTATGGTTACTCTTTCTTACAGATTTAAAACTGCCATCCCTCCAGTGGATCACATATCTTTCAAAAGAATATTCAGAACCTTCCAGAATGAGGCCAGTACATTCTATTTAGGAAAACCCAGGAGGTATAACTTATTATCTGTTTATTGTACTCTGTAAACTGGAATTCTCACAGTGGGAATAATACAATTAGAAGAAGTTGTTTGAAACTCGAGACTTAGTAAGATATCCAATCATAGAATTACACTTGCTTTATGACAGCATCTAATCTAGGGCGAATCCCCATTCCTTAGACTTCTCACATCATCCATTCAAAGTCCAAATCTTATAACAGGTTCTTTTTAGCATCCTTCTACTGAGCCATCCCATTATTCCCCACTGTGTGTTCACCTTCCTTGAAATGAGTAATAAACTACAGCTGCATTCTTGGTGGTCTTTGGCTTGAAGATATTGTCAGGTCTTCCCTTTTCATTTGGGCCTGAGAGTCTCTTTTCATACTCTTATACTTTTCCCAGCAGTAAATTGCTGCTAGTTGTTATTTAACATGCGTTAGTCCATTTGGGGGTGGGAGGATATTCTCTGTTGTTCTGATTCAGCTGTAGTTTTAGGCATGCACTGTGTCCCTGCTATGTAGTGTGAACTTCTCACTCATTCTTCCCTCCCTCAGATGTAGGACACCTCTACCCATACTCAGTATACATTCCTGAATATCCCTAGAGGTAGAGGCTTTTTATCTATGTTCCTTTCTCCTAGAATCAGTCTTCAATCATGCTCTATTGACATCAAGATTTTTTTTGCCCTTCTAGCAGCTTAAGATTTTTGTTCTGTATTTATAATAGGGCTGAAATATCTAAGGATCATGTTTTGTCTTTACTGTTCATGTCTGTCTCTTTTAATCTGAGGAGTTAATTAATCATTAATTACCTTGATAGTGAGAACTACAGGGCATATTTTAGTAGAATGTCTCGCTATTTTTATTTGACTGAAGTTTCCTTGAAATTAAATCCAGGAAATATTTGTTTTAGCAGGAATATCACGCAAGGAATGTTGTGTCATTAATGCATCATATCAGGAGGTACATGATGTCTATTAGCCTCATTATTGGTAATGTTAACTTTCATCAGTTGCTTAAAGTAATATCTGCTAGGTTTCTCCATTCTTTGTCATTAATAAATATCTTTTTTTAACTTTTTGATTAATAAATATCTTGTGTGAAGTTATTTTGAGATTATTTAAATATCTTGTTTCTCATCAAATTTTCATCTACTAATTCTGCCATTCATTAGTGATTCATGCCTGCTACAACTAGCACTATGATAGTTGTCAAATAGTGATTTTCTAATTTCAACATTATTTATACATTTATTAGTTCACATTTTACTATAAGAAAGAGCTTTCCCTTATCCTTCATTTATTTTATTTTAAAAATTATTTATTTATTTAAATTCAAGTTTGTTAACATACAGTGTAGTATTGGTTTCAGGAGTAGAACCCAGTGATTCATCACTTACAAAAAACACCCAGTGCTCATCTCAACAAGTGACTTCCTTAATGCCCATCACCCTTTTAACCACGCCCCCAGCAACCCTCAGTTTGTTTTCTCTGTATTTAAGAGGCTCTTATGGTTTGCCTCCCTCTCTGTTTTTATCTTATTTTTCTTTCCCTTCCCCTACGTGCATCTGTTTTTTTCCTTAAATTCTACTTATGACTGAAATCATATGATATTTATCTTTTTCTGACTGACTTATTTTGCTTATTCATTTATATATTTTTAACCAGTGTGGGTTCATAAATTTCTATTTTAGTCAATGTGTTTTAAACCATTGCAATTAGGTTTAAATTAGCGCCACCTGCTCCCATGGGCCCACGGACCCAACTGTCAGGCAAGTACAATTAGGAGAGGGGAAGAAGATGGCAGAGAAATAGGAGGCTCCATACTTTCCACCCACATCTCTCAAACAAAGAAGGGCTGAAGCCAAAGGACTCTAAATCCCAGGAGTCTGGGAGGAAAGGAGATGAAGTCTACTAGGAAGACAACCTCATAGTGTCAGTGCGAACTGGGGGAGATAAAAACGGGCCAGGACACAGAGTCTGGGAGGGGAGGGAGCCCCTTCTGTGGAGAGGCAAAGGGAAGAGAAAGAGCAGCTGGGGAAGTGTAAAACTGTACCTGAAGAAGAAAAAAACCTTGGCCTGGGAAGGAGAGGGTTCCTATCCTATACCCCATGACAGGGGACAAAAGCACTTCCCACTAGGTCAGGCGGTCCCCGGGGGCCCAGTCCGCATCAGGAGGAACCGATCTTCTGCTCTGAAGTGCCAGGCTTGCGGGATTACATTTCAGGCGGCATTATTAATACGCATGGAGAGCTTGGAATGTGGTGGGGCATGGGGCACCTTGGCTCACCTTGGCTGCACCCAAGGCACAGTGAGAACAGATCCAAAAGAGTGATTTGGGATACGTGTTTCCAGGAGAAGGGACTGGGAGGTCGCCATTTTTCTCCCCACAACCACCAAGCTGGGGCCTCAGGGATTGGCCCATGGGACCCACAGAGGAGGTGGGACCCACCTACACCAAACCACACCCATCTGTGCTGGAGAACTGATGGGAGCCGGTAGATGCTACAGAAACAGACAGCACATCCCCCCAAGACAAGCGCTGCTGCATTGCCCTGATTAACTCTAGATCAATTATTGCTATTCAGATATATTCTCCCTTTTCTCATTCTTAAGTCTCCCCTCCTCTGGGCTGGTTATTCTCATTATAGGTTTGCTTAAACAGACATATTTAATCCATCCTCCTGATGGATGTTTAAACCTCTTCCTTTACCTTCCTTTCTCTCTCTCTCTCTCTCTCTCTCTCTCTCTCTTTCTCTTTCTCTCTCTGGAATAGTCAGACTATACAGTTTCTCTGGGTAACATTATCTTTATTTCTTTCTCCTCACCTCCTTCCATATTCTCCTTTCTCTCTCTCTGGATAAAGTCTTTTAGTCTCTCTGCCTGGTCAATTTTCATTTTCTCTTTCTCCCTGCCCCTCTCATTTCTCTCTTTGTATATGCTCTTCCATCAGCACTGCCTCGATCCTGCTCTTTTGTTGTAGGTGGGATTTCTGGTTTTATGCTTTTAGATTGTCCTTTTTATTATTATTATTATTATTATTATTTATTATTTTGTCGGTTTGCTTGGTTTTTTTATTTGTTTGTGTGTTTGCCTGTTTTTGTTCCCTGTTTGTCTGCCTGTTTTCTTTTCCACGGCTACTTCAAGGAACAAACCAAAGCACACATGGTGGAGAGTCCAAAACATCACTACCAGTAGGGAAATAAAATAACCAAAGTCACATCAAGAGAGACCAAGGGACACCCGTAAAAAAACGCTGAACGGCCAGGCCCTGGAAAGTGTATGAGCCTCCTTTAATATAGCAGTACTCACAGGTGTAGAGCACATAACAAGCCTTTAAAACTCACAAGAGACAGAAAGCTGGCCAAAATGATGAAACGGAAGAACTCCCCTCAAAAGAAATTCCAAGAAGAAGTGACAGCTAAAGAATTTATCAAAACAGATACAAGCAACATAACTGAAGAAGAATTAAGAACAATAGTAATGAAATTAATCACAGGCTTGAAAAAGGCATGGAAGACACCAGAGATGCTATTGCTGCAAAGATCATGAATCTTAAAAATAGTTATGATAAATTAAAAAATGCTATAAATGAGGTGCATAATAAAATGGAGGTGGCCACTGCACGGACTGAAGAGGCAGAGAGGAGAATAGCTGAATTAGAAGATACAATTATAGAAAAAGAAGAACCCAAGAAAAAGAGAGATGGATTGATCCAGGAGCACGAAAGGAGAACTTGAGAACTGAGTGATGCAATCAAACGGAACAATATCCATCGCATAGGAATTCCAGAAGAAGAACACAGAGAAAAGGGCAAAAGGGATACTTGAACAAATTATAGATGAGAACTTCCCCAATCTGGGGAAGGAAATAGACATTGAAATCCAAGAAGCACAGAGACTCCCCTCAGACGTAACTTGAATCGACCTTCGGCACGACATATCATAGTGAAACCGGCGAAATATAAGGATAAAGAGAGAATTCTGAAAGAAGCTAGGGATAAATGGGCCATAACATACAAGGGAAACCTATCAGAGTGGTTACAGACCTATCTACTGAAACTTGGCAGGCCAGAAAGGAATGGCAGGAAATCTTCAATGTGATGAACAGTAAAAATATGCAGCCAAGAATCCTTTCTCCAGCAAGCATGTCATTCAGAATAGAAGGAGGGATAAAGGTTTTCCCAAACAAACAAGATGGAAGGAACTCATCATCACTAAGCCAACCCTACCAGAGATTATAAGGGGGACTCTATAAGGGAATTGTAGCAAGGAACAAAAATTACCAGAGACATCACTACAACGATGAATCCTACAGAGAACACAATGACTCTAAACCCATATTTTTCTAACGCTGAATATAAATGGACTAAATTCTCCAATAAAAACACATAGGGTATTAGAATGGATAAAAAAACGAGATCCCACTATTTGCTGTCTACAAGAGACTCATTTTAGACCAGAGGACACCTTCAGATTGAAAATGAGGCGATGGAGAAATATCTATCATGCTACTGGACGTCAAAAGAAAGCTGGAGTAGCCATACTTATATCGGACAAACTAGACTTTAAAGGCAGTAACAAGAGATGAAGAAAGGCATTATATAATAATTACAGTGTCTATCCATCAGGAAGAGCTAACAATTATAAATGTCTATGCACTGAATTCGGGAGCACCCAAACATAAAACAATTAACCACAAACAGAAACAATCTTATTGATAAGAATGTGCTAATTGCAGGGGACTTTAATACTGCACTTACAGCAATGGATAGATCAACTAGACAGAATATCACTAAAGAAACAATGGACCTGAACGACACATTGGACCAGATGAGCTTGATAGAGATATTGAGAAATCTATATTCTGAAGGTATGGAATTCACTTTCTTCTTGGGTGCACATGGTAAATTCTCCAACATAGATCACATACTGGGTCATAAAGAAGCCCTCAATAATATAAAAGAATTGAGATCGTACTATGCACACTTTCAGATCACAATGCTATGAAAGTTGAAATCAACCACAGGAAAAAGTCTGGAAAACTTCCAAAAATATGGAGGTTAAATAAAACCCTACTAACAAATGAATGGGCCAAACAGGGAATCAAAGAAGAAATTTAAAATTATATGGAAACAAATGAAAATGAAAATATAGCAATCCCAAATGTTTGGGATGCAGCAAAGTCAGTCTTAAGAAGAAAATACATTGCAATCCAGGACTATTTCAAGAAACTAGAAAAAGGGCAAATGAAAAATCTAACAGCACCCCAAAGGAACTAGAAGCTGAGCACCAAGAACACCCCAAACCCAACAGAAGAAGAGAAATAATAAAGGTCAGGGCATAAATAAACAATACAGAATCCAAAAAAAATCAGGTGAACATATCAATGAAACCAAGAGTTGGTTTTATGAAAAAATAAACAAAATTGATAAACCACTAGCCAGGCTTCTCAAAAGGAAAAGAGAGAGCACACAAACAGACAAAATCACGAATGAAAATGGATTTGTTACAAACAAATCCCTTAAAAATATAAGCAATTATCTGGGAATACTATGAAAAATTATATGCCAATAAACTGGACAACCTAGAAGAAATGGACAAGTTCCTAAACACACACACACTACCAAAATTCCAACAGGAAGATATAGGAAATCTGAACAGACCCATAACTAGTGAAGAAATTGAATCAGTTATCAAAAATCTTCCAAAAAATAAAAGTCCTGGGTCAGATGGATTCCCTGGGGAATTCTACCAGCCATTTAAATCAGAGTTAATACCCAATCTTCTTATGATATTTCAAAAAAATAGAAATGGAAGGGAAACTTCTGGAATCATTCTATGAAGCCAGCATCACTTTCATTCCAAACCAGACAGAGACCCAGCAAAAAAAGAACTACAGGCCAATATCCCTGATGAATATGGATGCAAAACTCCTAAACAAGACTCTAGAAAATTGAATTCAACAGCATATAAAATGAAAAATTCACCATGATCAAGTGAGATTCATTCCTGGGTTGCAGGGCTGCTTCAATATTTGCAAATCAATCAATGTGATACATCACGTTAACAAAAGAAAAGATAAAAACCATATGATCCTGTCAATAGATGCAGAAAAAAGCATTTGACAAAATACAGCATCCTTTCTTAATAAGAACCCTCGAGAATGTCCGGATTGAAGGCACTTATTTAAACATCATAGAAGCCATTTATGAAAAGCCCACAGCTAATATCATCCTCAATGGGGAAAAACTGAGAGCTTTCCCCCTGATATCAGGAACACTACAGGGATCAGGAACACTCTCACCACTGTTGTTTAACATAGTTCTGAAGTCCTAGAAGTAGCAATCAGAAAACAAAAGGAAATAAAAAGCATCAGAAGAGACAAAGATGAAATCAAACTTTCACTTATTGCAGATTACATAATACTCTATATGGAAAACCCGACAGACTCTACCAGAAACCTTCTAGAATTGATCCATGAACTCAGCAAAGTCGCAGAGTACAAAATCAATGTACAGAGTTTGGTTACATTTTTATACACCAGTAATGATGCAACAGAAAGAGAAATCAAGAAACTGATCCCATTCACAATTGCAGCAAAACCCACAAAATACCTAGGAATAAATCTAACCAAGGATGTAACGGATTTGTATGATGAAAACTATAGAAAACTATTGAAGAAAATTGAAGAAGACACAAGGAAATGGAAAAACATTCCATGCTCATGGATCGGAAGAATAAATATTGTTAAAATGTCAATACTACCCAAAGGAATCTACACATTCAATGCAATCCTTCTCAAAATCAAACCAGCATTCTTCCCAAACAAACAATCCTAAAATGCGTATAGAATCACAAAAGACCCCGAATAGCCAAAGTAATATTGAAGAAGAAAACCAAAATGGGAGTATCACCATCCCAGTCTTTAGCCTCTACTACAAAGCTGTAATCATCAAGGCAGTGTGATATTGGCACAAAAACAGACACATAGACCAATGGAATAGAATAGAGAACCCAGAATTGGACCCACAAATGTATGGCCAATTAATCTTTGACAAAGCAGGAAAGAGTATCCAATGGAGAAAAAACAGCCTCTTTAACAGATGGTGCTGGGAGAACTGGACAGCAACATTCAGCAGAATGAAACTAGACCACTTTCTTACAACATACACAAAAATAAACTCAAAATGGATGAAGGACCTGAATGTGAGACAGGAAACCATCAAAACCCTTGAGGAGTTTTGGAGAGGAGAAAGCAGAAAACAACTTCCTTGAACCTCAGCCACACCAATTTCCTACTCGACACATCCCCAAAGGCAAAGTAATCAAGAGCAAAAATGAATTATTGGGACCTCATCAAGATAAAATTCTTTTGCACGGCAAAGGAAACAATCAATAAAACTAATAGGCAACTGACGGAATGGGAAAAGATAGTTGCAAATGACATATTGGATAAAGAGCTAGTATCCAAAATCTATAAGGAACTCACCATACTCCACACCTAAAAAACAAATGATCAGTGAAGAAATGGGCAGAAGACATGAATAGACACTTCTCCAAGGAGGACATCAAGATGGCCAACAGACACATGAAACAATGCTCAGCGTCACTCATCATAAGGGAAATACAAATCAAAACCACACTGAGATACCACCTCACGCCGGTCAGAGTGGCTAAAATGAACAACTCAAGAGACTATAGATGCTGGCGAGGATGTGGAGAAACGGGTACCCTCCTACACTGTTGGTGGAAATGTAAACTAGTACAGCCGCTCTGAAAAACAGTGTG
>JAQQST010001477.1:0-12514 GCA_028646485.1 Cryptoprocta ferox | reverse complement strand
TCTCCTCTAGGGTTTTGATGGTTTCCTGTCTCACGTTCAGGTCCTTCATCCATTTTGAGTTTATTTTTGTGTATGGTGTAAGAGAGTGGTCTAGTTTCATTTTTCTGCATGTAGCTGTCCAGTTGTCCCAGCACCACCTATTAAAGAGGCTGTCTTTTTGCCATTGGATAGTCTTTCCTCCTTTGTCAAAGATTAATTGGCCGTACATTTGTGGGTCCAGTTCTGAGATCTCTAATCTATTCCACTGGTCTATGTGTCTGTTTTTGTGCCAGTACCATACTGTCTTGGTGATGACAGCTTTGTAGTAGAGGCTAAAGTCTGGGATTGTGATGCCTCCCGTTTTGGTTTTCTTCTTCAGTATTACTTATTTATTTCAGTATTTATTTATTTTTGAGAGAGAGAGAGAGAGAGAGCGAGAGAGAGAGCGAGAGAGAGAGCGTGAGCAGGGGAGGGTCAGAGAGAGAGGGAGACACAAAATCCGAAGACTGGCTCCAGGCTCTGAGCTAGCTGTCAACACAGAGCCCGACGAGGGGCTTGAACCCAGAAACCGTGAGATCATGACCTGAGCTTAAGTCGAATGCTTAATGGGCTGAGCCATACAGGTGCCCCGATAAATTTTATTTTTAACACTGCCTTTCAAACTGAGGTATGCAATGGTGTACAAGAAGAGAGGTACTTGTAGCTTCGGATATTTCATCTGAAGCCAAACTATCTTTTGGAAGATTTCAATTTTACTCAGTTAATAAAATATTTTTATATTATATCAAATTTGGGCATATTTTGGGGTGAAATTAAAAGTTCACATGATTATTTAGGTAAAAGAAATCTTCATCCTATAATAACTCCTAAACCACTCCACCCCATTCTTACTCTCTTCTTGCTTGTATATATCATCTTTTCCTGCTTTTTATAAGAGCACTTTGATGTAAACAATCTGAGAAGCAGCAACAAAATTATAACATGGAGGACAGAAAAAATAATCATAATGCATACTGTGACCCTAACTCATTGATAGGCTCAGACCCAAAAATAGTCTATTTTTCTATTGTAAACAATATCTAAATGAGGTCACTATGTAGACCTAGATTACTGATCATAGAATCTCTTATGGAAGCGGTTTATATAGGTTGAGAAACAGAAAGCCTGCTTTATTCACAGGAAGCCATGAAACAGAGAGAATACTGTACCACTTCCCTTGTCCACAGTGATCAAGTAGAGAGTTAAGAGTTGGAGATGAAAGCAGTGGCCAGATTTCTAGTTGAACAAGATTCATAGAGCAGCTTGCTCCTAAGCTGTCAGAATTGCAAAATGGATATAAATACTGGCTGAACTTGCTGTCTTTACCGGTCTCAAGGCTAGAAGATATTCCAAATTTAAGTCTGTGACTAAACAGGCATATAATACATCATGTAATTGTTACAAAGAACCTACATATGAAGTATCCTCACATACATTTTACAGATGAGGAAATATTCTTAAGAACTTAGTCATGATCACCCTCTGCTTTCCATTCTTTGATTTCTCTTTAGTTTTTGAGACTATTTCCTGAGTTGTCCATTCTTGGCCTTTACACCGTTCCACGTGGTGGTTGAGGAATTTGAACCAAAAGCTGATTTTCAAATTTCTTGTTTTAAACACACAAAAAAATGTAATTCATTCTTCTATGAAGAACTAAATTATTTCCTTTTACATTGGAGAGTTTTTAGGAATTTGACTCATGCCTACTAGGTCCTAGAATGGAGCTATCAATTTAGTCAAGTGTTAATCTAAATATTTTAGTTATTTTGGGGAGAATGCCACAAAAAACATTACCTTTACACAAGTTACAACGGTGAAATTAATTATGACTCAAGCATTAAAGCCGTTTTTTTCCTACATTAATTTTTTTTTACTACTTGTTTACACACCTTCCTAGTGAGAAAATGAAAATATGACTCCTAATCTCTAATGTATGTGCGTTTCCAATTTTTCTGAAAAGAATGGCGCCAGCATTTGAGAAAGAGTTCAAGTAATTCATATAACAATTGAAGCAAAATTTCTGTTCAAATATGAATTTTGCTGGATATGACACTAGTCTCTTTTTCCTTAGTAACTGATTATTTTCAAGTAAGTTAATTATTTCCCAGTAGCCTCATTTATTTCTTTAGTCATTTAAATTTCTTGCTGTCATCTTATAATGTCATAAAAATAAAATCATAAAAAATATGAATTAGTTTTCTAATGTGTTGATATATTGCTGTCATATACTTTACTTTCAGAATAGCTCTTTTTATGCAGAAAGAAAGGGTCTAGGAAGTAGATAGAAAATAATTATATATATCAGAGATCTTATAGTAATATGAATTGCAATAATAACTTAATAAAAAAGAAGTCAATGATATAATGCTGGGGTGTTAAAAAAAGAGAGGGATCTCTATAATGCCGAATGGTTTGACCTAAGATCTACTAGTTGCTCCCCAAGAATAGTTTGGTAAATAGCAATGTAAAAGCATTTGGAAAGTTTAATTTTTAAATAGTTACATTTGTTTTTAAGCTTGTTTAGGAAAACACAATCACCTAAACCTAAAAAACATATAAAAATAACTCTCAATAAATAAATTGATTTAAGTTCAGCTAAAGTTTTGAAAAATCTTCCTTTGCTTTACTTTTTAAAAACTGGGATACCTAATTGGTAAATAATGTCCATATAAGAAGAGGAAAACGGTTGGCAAAGCATCCCCTAATAAATTCATGTTTTAGGCTAAGACTCTTGTTATCATTTTTTGATATGTTTTCTTTTTAAATGTGTTTATTTTTTTCATTTCAAATACAAATTATCAAAAGAAAAAAGCTAATAAATACCCATAATCACATCGCTTAAAATAAATTACCTATTAACATTTTAATCTATAGATATTCAGGGTTTCTTTTCTGTTTTTTGGTGTTTATTTCTAAACTTTTTGCATAAATGAGATTATATCTCTCATATTGTTTGTCTTGCTTTTTTTCACTTCACAAGTCATAAAGATCATCTGTCATTAAATATTTTTGTACAAAATCACTTTTAATAACTGCATAGCATTTTATTCCTTTTTTTAATGTCCTCAAATATATCTAACCAAATCCTTGTTTGAAACATTAAGGATACTTCTAATTTTTCACTGTTATAAAAAATACTGAAATGAATATTCTAGTACACACATTTTTGTGTACTTATATGTTTATTTTTAATTAAATTTCTGTAAGTGGTTATTCTGAGTCAAAAAATATGATTATTCTTAAGACTTCTGGTACATATTTCCAGACTTGTCACTAGAAAGACTCCACAGAGTAAAATTCTTGCCAGCAGTGTGTAAAAGCACCCTTTTCATTCTACGATCCCCAACACTGGAATAGTACTTTCAAAATGGTGTTAGTAATTACTAAATATTAACTTATTAGGGGTAAGGCATGTAATGTATACTCCAATAACAAACCATTATCCAAGTGAATATGTGAAATGAAGTGAAAAGCAACATGCAACAGCATGTAGAAAGATGTAAAGAGTAGTTCAGCTTAAAGTATTACTGTAAGTTAATACAATTTTATTCAAAGTGAGTTAAGGCAGGAAACATATGATCTTGGAAACTATAGCTTCCAACAGGCTGGCTTACCATTATATCATTTACTGGGTGATTCAGTGTCACCAATGCATGAATTGCCTATTCCAGAATGTATATATTGCAACAGATGTTTAGAGTTGAGGATTTCTGCCTTTGCATTGTTCATGAAGTTTTTATTACAAAATATCTAGAATATTTGCTAAGTATCCTTAGGAGACCCTATTACTCACATCTTTTTAAATACTGTCTGCTTGATAACAGCATTCTAATAAGTCTGATTTCACATAAAAAATAAAACCTCTAAAACCTTACTGTAAGAATATATCCTACACTTGATTATGATCTTTTAAACATTCAGATAAACCTTAACCAATGCCTGACTAGTTGTTGTATGTATATTCAATCTTATTTAAATATTCAAGTAGAAGACTGTTACCTTTTTTATATCTTCTTTTAACTTTGTTATACTGGGTTGAATAATACTCCCTCAAATTTCATTTTATCCAGAACCTCAGAATGTGATCTTATTTGGAAATAAGATCTTTGCAGATGTGAATATTTAAGGATAACTGCATGAAATCATTTGAGATTTAAGGTATACGGCTAGTGTCCTTATAAGAATGTAGACTTCAGAGTGAAGTATCTATAAGTCAAGGAATGCCAAGACTTATCAGCAACCACCAGAAGATAAGAGGCAAGCATGGGATGGTTGCCCTCTCATAGCCTCCAAAAAGAATCACTCTTGCCAACTTCTTGATTTTGGACTTCTGGCCTCTTCAGCTATAAAATAATAAATTTCTGTTGTTTTAAGCCACCCTACTTGTGATACTTTGTTACAGAAACACTAGGAAATGAATATATTTAGAAAGCGCCTTAATTCAAAAATTTTATTAATTCATTTGAGTTAATTCTCCTCATTTATGCCTGCAATATTTTAAACTTTTTGATTGGTCGATCACTTAAGAATATTCTACATTGACTAGCAGTAGATGTTAATGACAACTAACTACTTTCTGATGCCAATTAATATTTAGGGCTGTACTTTCACCCTGACTGGCAAAGAAAAAATACTTTCCTGCAAATCAATTTACAAACTGTTGCATATCATAGTGCCTTCTAACAGTCCAGAAATGTATCTCACAAATCAAAAGAAAAAAAGAAAAAAACAATAACGTTCTCACAGTGAACTCACAGATAGGTGTTTCCCCTCCCCATTTTGACATATCTCTGAACTGACCTCTTTTTCCTATTGCTCTTTCATTAAGTTTTGTGTGAGAGCACAAAAGTGTGGAAGTATCCTTAATACTTACTTAGTCCAGGTATAAAACTGAGCTCTGGTGTGATGAGTTAGATATATATGGTAATACATAATGTTGAAGAATAGTTTTCAATGGAGAAGTTGAATGAAAATTTTGTTTTAATGCCCTGCTCAAGCAAGACTGTAGTGTTATTTCCTCTCTACTTTCATACTTACCTTATTATAAATCATTGCAATCATCATATTTGCAGTCTGAACCTCTGTGAAACAAGCCTCATGTTAATGCTTAGATCATATTAATGCTATGAAGGCCTATAGAATGCAAATTTTTATTTATTTTTTTTAATTTTGTTTACATTTATTTATTATTGAGAGACAGAGAGAGACAGGAAAGGGGCAGAGAGAGAGGGAGACACAGAATCTAAAGCAGGCTCCAGGCTCTGAGCTGTCAGCACAGAGCCTGATGCGGGGCCTGAACCCACGAACCTTGAGATCATGACCTGAGCTGAAGCGGGACACTCAACCGACTGAGCCACCCAGGCCCCCCAGAATGCAACTTTTTAAAGGGAACTAGAATCTTGAAAATCTTTGTGTCTAAAATATCTTCCTAAGTAAACAATGGAGTTTTTAACTGAAAGCCTTATATTTTATTCATATACATTACTAATAAATCGGAAGATTCTCAATTATAATAAACAATAAAATCAAAAATCATGCCACTATGCTATATTAGTTACCTGTCTAATCTAGCAAATAACCCCAATATGTAGTGGCCTAAAACAACAAACATTTCTTATTTCACATTTTTTGTGGTTTAATAATCCAGGTGTGCTTCATATGGGGGTATCTGACTCAAAGTTTCTCACAAGACTAAAGTCAGATTATGGACAGAGCCTATAGTCCTCTCAAGGGGATGACAAGGGAGAATCACTTCCAAACATGCATAACTGTTGAAAGGTTGCAGGTCTTCACTGGATGTTGGATGGAGACATCAGTCTTTTGCTATAGGTCTCTCCATAGGTTAGCTCAAAATAAGTCCTCCCTGCAAGTGAGTAAGATAAGAAAACAGCAGGAGAGCAAGAGAGTGAAACCCAAGATGCAATCTCTTGGTAACCTTTTCTCATAAGTGACATCCCATCACTTCGATATAGTCTATTGTTTAAAAAGAAAAGAGGAGCCAAAACACAACAGCAGAATACACACAGCATACACCAGCAGCACTTATTGAAGTGCCAGACCATGGACAATGTATGACCCCCTTTTAATATAGTAGTACTCTCAGGTGCAGGAAACGTAACAAGCTTTTAAAACATGCAAAGACAGGGGCGCCTGGGTGGCTCAGTCGGTTAAGCGTCCGGCTTTGGCTCAGGTCATGATCTCACGGTTCGTGGGTTCAAGCCCCGCATCAGGCTCTGTGATGACAGCTAGCTCAGAGCCTGGAGCCTGCTTCAGATTCTGTGTGTCCCTCTCTCTCTGACCCTCCCGTGCTCGTGCTGTCTCTCTCTGTCTCTCAAAAATAAATAATAAAAAAAAACTAATAAAAAAAACATTTAAAAAAAACATGCAAAGACAGAAAGTTATCCAAAATGACAAGATGGAGAAAATTTCCCCAAAATAAAGATCAGGAAGAAATCACAGCAAGGGACTTGCTCAAAACATATATAAGTAATTCATCTGAACAAGAATTCAGAACAATGGTCATAATTCTAATATCTGGGCTTGAAAAAAGTATAGATAGCAAAGAAACTTGCAGCAGAGATCAAAGAGCTAATAACTAGTACAGATGAATTAAAAAATGTTATAATGGAGATGAAAAATAAGGTAGATGCAGTGACAGTGAGCATTGAAGAAGCAGAGGAGAGAATAGGTGAAAAACAAGATACAATTATGAAAAATAATGAGTCTGAAAAAAAGAGAGAAGGGAACTTAATGGAGCATAAGGGGATACTTAGAGAACTAAGTGAATCCATTAAATGAAACAATATCCATATCATAGGAGTCACAGAAGAACTAGAGTGAGAAAAAGGGTAAAAGGTTTATTTGAACAAATAATAGCTGAGAACTTCCCTAATCTGGGGAAGGACACAGGCATACAAATCCAAGAGGCACAGAGAACTCCCTTCAAAATCAACAAAAATAGGTCAACACATGATGTATAATAGTGAAACTTGCAAAATACAAAGATATAGAGAGAATTCTGAAAGCAGCCAGAGACAAAAGACCCTTTAAATACAAGGGTAGACACATAAGTTTAGTAGCATACTTGTCCATTGAAACTTGGCAGACCAGAGGCAGTGGCAGGAAATATTCAATGTGCTGAATACGAAAAATATGCAGACAAAAATCCTTTATCCAGTGAAGCTGTCATTCAGAACAGAAGGAAAGATAAAGAATCCCAGAAAAACAAAAACTAAAAGAGTTAATGATCACTAAACCAGCTCTGCAAGAAATTCTAAGGGGGCCTTTCTGAGTGGAGAGAAAAAACAGCAGCAAAAACTATAAAGGACGAGAGAACATCACCAGAAACACCAAATGTACAGATAACACAATTGCACTAAATTCATATATTTCACTAATCAGTCAAATGCAAAAGAACTAAATGCTGCAGTCAAAAGACATAGGATATCAGAATTGATAAAAAACAAGATTCATCTATATACTGCCTAAAAAGACTAATTTTATTTACTTATTTATTTATTAAATAATTGTTTTTATGTTTGTTTATTTTTGAAAGAGAGAGAGACAGCGTGTGAGCAGGGGAGGAGTAGAGAGAGGAAGATACAGAATCTGTAGCAGGATCCAGGCTCTGAGCTATCAGCACAGAGGCCGATGTGGGGCTTGAACCTATGAACTGTGAGATCATGACCTGAGCCAAAGTCGGAAGCCCAACTGACTGAACCACCTAGGTGCCCCTACAAGACATTCATTTTAGAATTAAGGACACTTGCATATTAAAAGTGAAGGAATGGAGAACCATCTATCATGCTAATGGATGTCAAAAGAAAGCCAGAGGGACGCGGGCAAGATGGCGGAGAAGCCGGGAGCTCTGTAATCTGGGCACACCCGCATGGATTGAACTGAGAAGGACTGAAGTGATAAAACTCGGATTTGCAAGTGGGGGAAATAAGAAACAGATGCCAGAAAGAAGACAACCTCAAAGATGCCTGACGGCAGCGGCATCCATTCCAAGCAGCACCGCAAAAGGCCGCGGCACAGATAAAGGTGGCGGTGCGAAAAGCGGTGCCGGCAGCGCCACAAAACGCGCCTTGAAAAGCGGCAGCGGAGGCGGCGGCTCCACGAAAAGGAGAGCTCAAGCCCGACTGGGAGGCCGGCCGCCAGCGGGAATGCATCTCATCCCCGGTGACAGTGTTGAACTGCATAGACTAGGATTTGGGAGTGAGGCGGAGCTTGAAGAATACAGTTTGGCTCGCCCATGGCACAGGGAGATCTGACTCAGAAGAGAGGCTTGCAATGCTTGGTTCCGGCAAAGCTTTGAAGCGAAGCCATTCATCTCCCCACAAACACCAAGGCAGGGCCTCAGACAGAGCAGAACCCCGGGACCTGACCTGAAGCCAAACCACGCCCCCACAGGGGAGTTGTCTTTTTTCTTTCCTTTTCTTTGCTTCTCTTTCTTTTCTTCTGCCATCCAGATATATTTCCCGTAGCATATTCTTATCTCTACTCTTGGCTGGTTATATCCTTTTAGACTGTCCATAGTCTTTTGCTGTCTCTGTCCCACCTTGTCTTTCTATTTGTTTTTATTTTTGTTTCTATTTCTTGTCTCTTTTCTTCTCTTCTTTCTTTTCCTTCCTTTCCTTTCCTTATCTTTACTTCATTTCCCCTTTTGGCTTGCTTGTTTGTTTGATTTGTCTGTGCGTTTGCAACCTTTTGTTCCCTGTATGCTAGTCTGTTTCCTTTTCAGGGATACCACAAGAAACAAGCCAAAGTACACGTGGTGGAGAGTCTCAAATATCACTGACCAGGGAAATAAAATAATCAAAGGCACAACAAGAGAAACCGAGAGACACTATTAAAAGAACACTTTCTGAAATGACAGGCCCTGGACAGTCAAGGAGCCTCCTTCAGTAGAGCAATACTAACAGGTGCACAGTGCATAACCAGCTTTTAAAACTGACAAGAGACAGAAAACTGGCCAAAAAGAAGAAACGAAAGAACTCTCCTCTAAAGAAACTCCAGGAAGAAGTCACAGCCACAGAACTGCTCAAAACAGGCTTAAACAATATAATTGAACAAGAATTTAAGATAATTGTCATAAAATTAATTGATGGACTTGAAAAAAAAATCAAAGAAGCTATTGATACACAAACGAGGGACCTTCAAAATAGCTGTGACGAGTTAAAAAAAAGCTATAAATGATGTGCATAACAAACTGGAGGCATCCACTGCACGGATTGAAGAAGCAGAGCGGAGAATAAGTGAATTAGAAGACACAGTTATAGCAAAAGAGGAAGCCGAGAAAAAGAGAGAGAAATTGATACAGGAACATGAAAAGAGAATTCGAGAAATGAGTGATACAATCAAACAGGACAATATCCGTGTCATAGGAATTCCTGACGATGAGGAAAGACAAAAAGGTCCTGAAGGGGTACTGGATCAATTATAGCTGAAAACTTCCCATATGTGGGGAAAGAAATGGACATTGAAATCCAACAGGCGCAAAGAACCCCCTTGAGAGGTAACTTCTATTGACTTTCGGCACGACATATCATAGTGAAACTGGCAAAATATAAAGACACAGAGAGAATTATGAAAGCAGCTAAGGAAAAAAGGGCCCTAACATACAAAGGGAAACCTATCAGAGTGGTTACAGACCTATCTAAATAAACATGGAATGCCAGAAAGGAATGGCAGGAAATCTTCAATGAGATGAACAGGAGAAATATGCAGCCAAGAATCCTTTATCCAGCGAGCCTGTCATTCAAAATAGAAGGAGAGATAAAGGTGTTCCCAAATAAACAAAAATTGAGAGAATTCGTCACCACCAAACCAGCCCTACAAGAAATCCTAAGAGGGACTCTATGAGGAAAATTTTGCAAGGAATAAAAGGGACCAGAGACACCACTATAAACATGAACTCCACAGAAAACACAATGAACCCAAACCTACATTTTTCAATAATAACACTGAATGTAAATGGACTGAATGATCCAATCAAATGACACAGGGTAGCAGAATGGATAAAAAAACAAAATCCATCCATATGCTGTCTACAAGAGACTCATTTCAGACCTGAATACAACTTCAGATTGAATGTAAGGGGATGGAAAAATATATAACCTGTGACCGGTAGTCAAAAGAAAGCCAGACTAGCCATACATATATCAGACTAACTGGACTTTAAAGTAAAGGCAGTAACAAAAGATGAGGAAGGACATTATATAATAATTACAGGGTCTCTCCATCAGGAGGAGCTAACAGTTACAAATATCTATGCACCAAATTTGGGAGCACCCACATACATGAAACAATCACAAAGAGAAACAGTCTTATTGATAAGAATGTGTTAATTACAGGGGACTTTAACACTCCACTTACAGCAATGGAGAGATCAACCAGACAGAAAATCACTAAAGAAACAAGGGATCTGAACAACACATTGGAACAGATGGAATTGATAGATATATTTAGAACTCTGCATCCTGAAGCTAGGAAACTCACCTTCTTCTCAAGTGCGCATGGCACTTTCTCCAAGATAGATCACATAATGGGGCATAAAGCAGCCCTCCATAAATACAAACGAATTGAGATTATACCATGCACACTTTCAGATCACAGTGCTATAAAACTTGAAATCAATCCCAGGAAAAAGTCTGGAAAACCTCCAGAAATGTGGAGGTTAAAAGCCACCCTACGAAAGAATGATTAGGCCAATCAGGCAATTAGAGAAGAAATCAAAAAATATATGGAAACAAATGAAAATGAAAATAAAACAATCCACACTCTCTGGGATGCAGCAAAGACAGTCCTAAGAGGAAAGTATATTGCAATTCAGGCCTATTTCAACAAAATAGAAAAAGCACGAATTGAAAATCTACCAGAATACCTAAAGGAACTAGAAGGGGAGCAGCAAGAGAACCCCAAACCCAGCAGAAGAAGAGAAATCATAAAGATCAGGGCAGAAATAAATAATATCGAATCCAAAAAAACAGTTGAGCAGATCAATGAAACCAACAGATGGTTTTTTGAAAAAATAAACAAAATTGATAAACCTCTAGCCAGGCTCCTCAGAAAGAAAAGAGAAAACACCCAAGTAGACAAAATCATGAATGAAAATGGATGCATTACAATCAGTCCCTCAGATATACAGACAATCATCATGGAATACTATGAAAAATTATATACCAACAAACCGGACAACCTAGAAGTAATGGATAAATTCCTAAACATACATGCCCTATCATAATTCAAATGGGAGGAGATAGAAAATCTGAACAGACCCATAACCAGTGAGCAAATTGAATCAGTGATCAAAAATCTCCCAACGAATAAGAGCCCAAGGCCAGATGGATTCCCAGGGTAATTCTACCAGACATTTAAAGCAGAGTTAATACCCATTCTTCTCAAACAATTCCAAAAAATAGAAATAGAAGGAAAACTTCCAAACTCATTCGATGAAGCCAGCATCACTTTGATTCCCAAACCAGACAGAGACCCAACAAAAAAAGAGAACTACAGGCCAATATCCTTAATGAATACAGATACAAAAATCCTCAACATGATACTAGCAAATCCAATTCAACAGCATATAAAAAGAATTATCCACCATGTTGAGGTGGGATTCATTCCTGGGTTCCAGGGCTGGTTCAATATTCACAAATCCAACAATGTGAAACATCACGATAACAAAATAAAAGATAAAAATCATATGATCCTGTCGATAGATGCAGAAAAAGCATTTGACAAAATACAGCATCCTTTCTTAATAAAAACCCTTGAGAAAGTCGGGATAGAAGGAACTTACTCAAACATTATAAAAGCCATCTATGAAAAGCCCACAGCTAATATCATCCTCAATGGAGAAAAACTGAGAGCTTTCCCCCTGAGATCTGGAACACGACAGGGATGTCCACTCTTACCACTGTTGTTTCACATAGTGCTGGAGGTCCTAGCATCAGCAATCAGACAACAAAAGGAAATAAAAGGGATCAGAATCGGCAAAGAAGGAGTCAAACTTTCACTTTCCGCAGATGACATGATAATCTACATGGAAAACCCGACTGACTCCACCAGAAGCCTAGTAGAACTGATCCAAGATTTCAGCAAAGTGGCAGGGTACAAAATCATCGAAGAGAAATCGGTTGCATTTTTAGACACCAATAATGAAGCAACAGAAAGAGAAATCAAGAAACTGATCCCATTCACAATTGCACGAAAAACCATAAAATACCTAGGAATAAACCTAACCAAAGATGTAAAAGACCTGTACGATGAAAACTATAGAAAGCTTATGAAAGAAATTGAACAAGACACAAAGAAATGGAAAAGCATTCCATGCTCATGGATCGGAAGAATAAACATTGTTAAAATGTCATTATTACCCAAAGCAATCTACACATTCAGTGCAATACCAATTAAAATTGTACCAGCATTCTTCTCAAAGCTAGAACTAAGTATCCTAAAATTCGTATGGAACCACAAAAAACTCCGAATAGCC
>JAQQST010001476.1:0-12514 GCA_028646485.1 Cryptoprocta ferox | reverse complement strand
GTAGGAGGGTGCCCATTTCTCCACATCCTCACCAGCATCTATAGTCTCTTAAGTTGTTCATTTTAGCCACTCTACCCGGCGTGAGGTGGTTTTGATTTGTATTTCCCTGATGATGAGTGATGCTGAGCATCGTTTCATGTGTTTGTTGGCCATCTGGATGTCCTCTTTGGAGAAGTGTCTATTATGTCTTTCGCCCATTTCTTCCCTGGATTATTTATTTTTCAGGTGTGGAGTTTGGTGAGTTCCTTGTAGATCTTGGATACTAGCCCTTTATCCGACATGTCATTTGCAACTATCTTTTCCCATTCTGTAGGTTGTCTATTAGTTTTCTTGATTGTTTCCTTTGCAGTGCAGAAGCTTTTTATCTTGATGAGGTCCCAACAGTGCATTTTGGTTCTTGATTCCTCATCACTTATTTTACCCATCACCCCACCTCCCCTCTGGTAACCATCAGTTTGTTTTCTATAATTAAGAGTCTGCTTCTTGGTTTGTCTCTCACTCTCTTTTTTCCCACTGCTCCTTTGTTTGGTTTCTTAAATTCCACATATGAGTGAAATCATATGGTATTTGTCTTTCTCTGACTGACTTATTTCACTTAGCATAATATTCTCTAGCAGCATCCATGTTGTTGCAAATGTCCAGATTTCATTGTTTTTTTTTTTTTGTGTGTGTGTGTGTGTCCGACTAGTGTTCCATTATTTATGTATTATCTATCTATCTATCTATCTATCTATCATCTATCTATCATCTATATATCTATCATCTATCATCCCTCTCTCTCTCTTCTTTATCCATTCATCAATCAATGGGCCCCTGGGCTGCTACTATATCTTGCTTATTGTAATAATGCTGTTATAAACATTGGGGTGCGTGTAGCCCTTTGAATTAGTGTTTTCTTATTTTTTTGATAAGTACCCAGTAGTGTGATTGCTGGATCACAAGGTAGTTCTATTTTTAACTTTTTTGAGGACCCTTCATACTGGTTTCCAGAGTAGCGGCACGAGTTTGCATTCTGACCAACCGTGCAACATCCTCGCTGACACCTGTTGTTTCTTGCATTTTTTATTTTAGCCATTCTGACAGGTGTGAGGTGATATCTCATTGTAGTTTTGATTTGCATTTCCCTGATGATGAGTGATGTTGAGCATCTTTTCATGTGTCTTCTTGGCCATCTGGATGTCTTCTTTGGACAAGTGTCTATTCATGTCTTCTGAACAAGACTATAATTTTATCATAATAAGTAGTCAAGCATATTTTTATAAGCTCAAAAATGAACTTACTTGATTTGTTAGAGGAACAATCACAATAGATGGCCAAATGCCCTATGTAGAATCACATAAAATCAGTGGTGTGCCAGTGCTGGTGTCTTGAGAGCCAGTTGTGGGTATTTCTTCCCAAATCCATCAATAATGTCACATCAATGGTTTGAAATTAGTCACAGTGGTAGGATTTACACCATGGAAATGAACAAATTCTATAGCTTTTTTCCCAGAAACCCAGTCATTTAGCACTTATCTGATACCAGTGCATTCCTTTATTATTATCTCTATATATTACTCTATTGCATTAGGTGTTCTGTCTCTGTAGTTTCCTTCAATCTGAAATAATTCCTTAGTCTTGCCTTATTTTAAATGACCCTGACATTTTAAAAGAGTGTCAGCTTACTTGTCTATTTCTTCATGATTTATGAATTTTTGGGGCAGGAATACCTCAAAATTGATGGTGTTGTTTTCTTTTCACTGCTTTGCATCAGGAAACATGGTATAAATTTATGTCATATCTGGTGGTGTAAATTCTTGTCACTGTTAATGTGGTGTCTGCCAGTCTCCTCCATTGTAAAATTGATAAGTGTTTTGTTCTTCTAAATTCTAAATAGTAATTACTATTTTGTGGGAAATACTTTGAAACTTCTGTTGTAGAGTAGAACTTTCTCTTCTTCCCTATTTGGATATTCATTTATTTATGTATATCAGTGTAGATACACATATCCTTGGATGCCTATTTTTACTTATCTGTAAGGTCCATTAATTACTGTGATGTTCCAATTTGGCTAATGGAATTCCTTTAAGCTGACTTTGTCAAATTGACATCTCCCCTTCATTCGTTGAGTATTTCCTTACTTTCTAGTACAAGATCTTTTAGACCAATTCTGGTATATTTTTTTCAACACCAAGCTGTTAATTTTGACACTACTTACCTAGAGATCATGTTATATTCCACAAGTTAAGGACTCAGTCCTATAAGACTGCCTCTCATTTCACACACCCTTGCAAGTCCATGCTTCTGACAGCTATCAATTGGAGGTTCCCACAACCTTCAGAAGTTTGATAATTTGCTAGAGCACCTCACAGAGCTCAGGAAAACAGTTTACTTACTAGATTACTGGTTTATTATAACCCAGGAACAGCCAAATGGAAGATACTCAAAAAGCAAGGAATGGGGTAAGGGTGCAAAGCTTCCATGCTTTCTGGGTGCACCACTCTCTCTGCCTCTCCAAGAGTTCACCAACCTGGAAGCCCTTTGAACCTGGCCCTTTTGAGTTTTATGTAAGCTTCATTACATATACTCTATTAAGTCATTGGCAATACTGGTGATTGCACTTAATCTCCAGCCTCTCTTCACCATCTGAGTTCGGAGGTGGAAGGTGGGAGGTGGGTCTAAGTTTGAACCTTTTAATCACATACTTGGTTCCTCTGATAACCTGCCCTATCATTAGGGGGCTTTCCAAAAAGTGCTTGTTATGAATATCAAAAACTACCCTTATAGCTCTTACCATTCAGGAACTTCTAAGGGTTTTAGGAGCTCTGTACAAGAGTCTAGGAGGAAGAGCAAATATATACTTCGCATTAATCATAATATCACACCTGTCTTGTGTTTTCTCTGCCTCAGCCCTGGAATCCACCATTTCTCAAAGGAACCTTCATTTTTTTAGTGGAAAACAGTACCAAACACCAAATTCTGGATGCTAGGTGTGTTTATTGGTACTGGAGTGTTATTGTTTCTAAGCTGTCAAAACAGGCAGAGCTAGGAACCATATGCATGCAGACACACATCTATCTATCTATCTATCATCCATCTACCTATCACATTTGTGTGTGCTCCATATATCTGTACATAGTAAAAAACGTGAGTTCATAGAGTTACTCTTTCATTTTCCTCTTTCTTCTTTCTGTATTTTGTATTTATTTTCTGACTGAGAAACCTCTCAGCACACTTAGGGAATTTTTTATTTGCTCAATTCCTTGTTGATCAATTCTTGTCATTATTCATCCTTGTCATTATTCATTTTAATGCTCAAACTGTCCCATTACTGGCCACTGGAGCCTCTTCATCCTAGCTCCTATGTCCCCATCAGTTTCTGAACAGATTTGAATAAAAGATGTTCCAGATTCACCTGTACTTTCTCTGCTCCAACCCTGGAATCAGCCATTTCTCCAAGTTCATTTCAGTGGGAAATGGCATTTAACACTGGGATCTAAGCCCAGTAAGTTAACTCATTGCTCATGAGATATCATTGCTTCTAGAAATTTTAGAACTAGAAAACATATGCAAAAAGTATTAAAAATATACAAGCTAAATAATACTTCTTATCCAATCCAAGGTTTCCCTACATCTTTCCTCCATTCCGGTTTCTTTTAGTCTTCCACAGCACATACTGTGGCTACTGACAACATGATTTTATTGTTACTCATTTGCTTAGTCTTACCATACACACAAGCTTTGGAATTTCCTCTTTCTCTTAAAGAAAATCATATATATATATATATATATGTATATATATGTGTGTATATATTGTATATATATGTGTGTGTGTATATATGTATATGCATATATGCGTATACACATGTATAGGCAAAGGTTCCTCTTTTTGTTCTCTTTCTGCTGTGTTGAGTCTTTAGCCTTTGCTGATATTTTTGTGATGTCAGCCTTTGCTTCCTCCACTGTAGAAGCAGGAGAGCAAATCCCAGTCAGGTATCCAGGAAGCCGCCAAAGACCCAGATCCACAGGCAAGAGAGTGCCTCACCACAGGCCCAGGGTGGGATCTGAGGGTTCATAGGGCTGTAACCAGGTGTCAAGGTCATCTTCTTCCAGATGTCGTGTCCCCCTAATAAGTAATGGGCAGATGGTGAGGGGATCCGGGTGTTTGCCACCGTCATGAGCTCTGGGCCTGAAATATGCACAAAGCGTCCCTGAGAAGGTGTCGGTGAAGGTGAAGATGTGGGAGCCATCAGACACGTTGAAGAAGGACAGTTTTCCTGCCTCCCAGTCCAGGAAGATGCCTACACGCCGGGGCGGCACGCGCAGAGTGAGGGCGATGCGGTGTGGGTCCAGGACGAAGTACTCACAGTGGTTCCACAGCCCCATCACCCAGTAACCGTTGGCTGGGCTTAGGCGCACTGGCCCCAAGCGCGGCACTGTAGCCAGACACACACCCAGGAACCAGCGGCTGCGCCGTCCCACATACACTTCCCAGTAGTGACGGCCAGCGGAGAAGCGCTCACAGCTCAGCACACACGTCTGCTCAGAGAACCGCTGCGGGTCCCCCGCCACAGGCCCGGACACTGTTGCACAGGAAGACACACTCTTGCCATCCTCGGAGACCTCCAGGCTGTGGTGCGCTGAGGCCGGATCAAGGGTTACATCCACTGTGCAGAGGCACAGGGTTAGGACCTGTGGAGGACGGTTCTGGACCCTGCCTGTCCCCTTCCCTGACAGGTAAACCATAGTGTTCCTGGTGGTCATTCCCACCCTGAATCCATCCCTATTTACTGAAGCAGCTTGCAAGTCACTCCTAAGCACCTGAAAGCCTTAGGAGGAATCATATTTCTTTCCTGAACTGAAGTTTCCTGAATGCCATACTAAGTGTCATGGAAAACAGAGATAGAAAACAAGGTAGATTTGTAGGGATGGAGGCAGACTCACTTTCCCCAACTCCTGGTCAAGGGGAAGGGGGTCCTGGCTGGTTCAATTCTGGACTGATGTCACCACCCTGTGGGACCTTCAGATCATCATGTGAACTCTGAGCCTCAGTTTTATAGCAATGTTAGGATTTTAAAACTGAAAGGGACCTCTGAGATCATCTAGTCCAGTGCCCTGCACTCCAACACCTCACCCCTCAAAGCACACCCATTTGATAGGTGAGAACCCCAAGGATCTCTTCTTTCAGATGAGAAGTTCCTACAACAGGCCCTAGCAGCCTTTCTGCCAGATGAAAACAAATCTGGTAAAACACAGAAAATGATGTGCTTTCAAAGGAGGGTATGTGCATACAAAAATGTGCATGTGTAAGTATAATCAGATGTGCACATGCAGGCATAAATGTCATGTTGTATATGTGCAAATGTAGGCTTATGCTATATGTCTGTGTGTGCAGCCTCCATACTTGGCTCTTGAACAAATCTTCCCTCTAATCTCAGATCTCTCCACCTCCCTTCTGTTTAAAATCCAGCCAACCCAATCACAAGTTACAGTCCCTTGACTTCAGTTACCTGCATATTGTTGGGCTGCTCTCCACTCTGAAACCAAGAAGAAAGGAAAACAGGTTTAGAGATCTATATCAGTAGCTCTGGAATGTTGAGGGAGGCTCAAGATGCATGAATAATGACACAAATCCAATGATCTCCTTCCCACCGTGACAGGTAGTTTGAGTCCAGACTGGTCTGGGTTCAGCATGGCATTTCTCTGGGAATTGAGAACTGGGTAGGTGTCTGGTGTCAGTGCTGGGTTATACAAAATCTGTATGCGGTCTAACCTTGTGCTGAGAAAGGCAGGAGAACAAAAGCATGTGGGCAAAGAGAACCAATACAGGTGGCTGAGATGCCCTGAAAGTTGTACATGAAGCTTCAATCTGACCGGCAGGCTCAGTCCAAGAAGGCCTGGCTGAACATGGCTCCTGTCCTAAAATGTCCTTTAGACATTCTGTCTTCCCTCCTTTCTTAATATGAACCATTCTGAATGGATTTATATTTTGTTTTATCTTATTTTGCTTTACAACAGAGAAATCAACAAGTCACAAAATAGCAAAAGTAATAAAAGTTTTCAGAGAGTCATAAATTTATAGCAGAGCCTTTCAAACCTGGTTCTACATGAGAATAACTAGTAGAACTTTATTTTTTTAAGTTTATTTATTTTGAGAGAAAAAGCTAGTGAGGGAGGGGCAGAGAGAGAGGGAGAGAGAGAAAATCCCAAGCAGGCTCAGCATTGTCAGTGCAGAGGCTGATATGGGGCTCGAATTCACAAACCATGAGATCATAACCTGAGCTAATCTCGGATGTTTAACTGAGCCACTCAGGCACCCCTAAAGAGTGGTTTTTTTTTAATTAAAAATGTTTATTTATTTTTGAGAGAGCGAGAGAGAGCACATGTGCATGAGCATCAGTAGGGGAGGGGCAGAGAGAGAGGGGGACAGAGGATCCAAATCGAGCTCTGCGCTGACAGCAGAGAGCCTGATGCAGGGCTCCTGCAGGGCTCAAACTCACAATCTGTGAAATCATGACCTAAGCTGAAGTTGGATGCTTAACCAACTGAACCACTCAGGCACCCCATCAGAATAACTAGTAGAATTTTAAAAACATTATAGCTCTTGCATTGAATAACTCAATTCTATAAAGATGTTGATTCTTTCTAAATTTATCCCTAAATTCAAAGCAACCCCATGAAAAACTGCTTTTGGATTTTTTTAAAAAGAATTTTGTAAATTTATCCTAAAATTGAAAATGAACCTAAAAATGTCCATTAACTTTTAAAAGGAAGCAAAAATGGAGGATAACTTGTACTTTGGGGTACCATAAAAGCCATAGCAGTGAAAACAATGAAGTATTAGGTGGTCAAAATATAGACCTATCTACACATGGGAAACAAATATGAATTAAGGGCAATACCCATATCAGTGGGGGGAATCATGGATGGAATAGTAGATGGCACTGGGAAAACTGACTCACTATATGGAGAAAACTAGCTGGATTCTCACCTAACACCAAATTAAATAGCAACATTGAGATGGATTAAAGTCATACACATAACATATAAAGTGAATAGAAGAAAGTGAAAGAGAGTGTCTTCATGACCTAAGTGTGAGGAAGGTTTTTTTCAGTAGAATTTCAAAAACACCTGCCACAAGGTAAAAATTTGATGAATATATATCTGCATAAGAATATTAATCCCTGACTGGTGTTAAACATTGTAAATTCCTTCTTCTAGTCTGTCACCTATCAGCTATATTCATGGTTTCCTACTGAAAAATCATTAATTTTGATAAAATTAAATTCATCAAATTTTTATCTTATGACTTGAGTTTTTGAAACTTTGTTGGTGATATGTGTACATATGTACACATGTCCCCTTGAATCAATAAAAGAAAGATAGCAACCTCATACTAAAAATAGCCAAAGGACATGTACTGGCAATATTCAAAAAGGAAGCCCCAAAAGTCATTTAGCATATGAAGAGATGCCCAAACTTCTTAGTGTCCAGAGGAGGACAGACTGAAAGAACAATGAGCAATCACTCATCTCCATTGACAGGCTAACTCAGAAAGCTGGCTCATATGGGATGTAGACATGTGGAATCTCCATGCACTGCCAATGGCAGGATGATGACTCTTCCCTTGGGGGAATCCCTCTACCCCACTTAGTGACATATCCCCCATGGACCAGCAATTCCCTTCCTGGGCATACATCTCAGAGAAATCTCCACATAAAACCAGAAGGCAACACATTTGAAGCTATTCATTCAGAAATCTGTGTGGTGGTAGGGAGTTACAGGCAGACTGGATGTCTGTTCCAAGAAGGAGGCTGGCCAAAATGGAGTACTTTGCAGCAAGGAGACACAGACCAGATGTGGTGGCAGGGATGGGTATTAAAACACAGTGAGGAGTGAAAAAAGCAAGGAATAGCACAAGACTGTAAACATCATTTACAGAAACTAAAATGCTTGTGCACAAAGCAGAAATTCACCTTTTGCAAGAATACATACAAAATAAAGCTACACATTAGACTGATTGCTTTCTGTGGGGAATGGAAGAAGGTATAAGGAAAAAATATTTACGTATAGGGCAACATGCCATTCTAGACCCATGAGTCATGGTCTTTGAGGGTCAGTGCCAGGATCTAGATAATTCTGATGTGCAACCATAATTTCCACCAATGGTTTACAATATGCTTACACCTCAGGACAATATAAAAGTAAATAGAAAAGCAAAAATAAAATATAACTTATACTATGTGATATACATTAATGCATGCCATGTGCCTGTGGAAGAAACCAGAATGGAGCGTGGTTGGTTAGTCAGAGTGAGTGACTGGGATGTTGAGATGTAAAGTGGACAGTGGGAGGGAGACAGGTTTCACTCACCAGCCTGGCCTTCAGCCCTTCTCCAGTCTGAAGCAGCCATGGAAAAATGGAATTAGAACACTAGGTCAGTGCTACTTCCTTGCTTACACATTGCATTTTGCACCCACCCTTGACCTTCTCCCCTTTCTCCTGCCACCCATATGGCTATCAGCATTCCATCTTTGGCATCATAGTTGGTTGGGGTATGAGAAGAACATACATGGAAAATCAGATGCTAAAAGATAGACAAGAAGAAATAATCCAAAAGGGGTCACTTACCAAGTTCTGTCTGAAGCTTCCCTGTAAGCAAAACACACATAGAAAACATCAGTCTTTGGGTAAGGGGAGCTACCTTCCCTAGGCAGTTAGACCATTGGAAAGAGGTTTCTTAGTCTTAAACCACCACTCACCATACCTCATCTTAGCCTCTGTAACACCAATCTGCAGGATTCTTATGCCTCATCCTATTCCTTCCTCTAAGGCAGAAATCTGCACAGGGCTGGAAAAGGAAAAAAGGTCCTGATACTAAGGGGCTTCTTTCCAGGGCTCATGTTTTGTTTGAAAGACTACTGCTCATTTGCCTTGAAATCAGAAACTTTTCCTAGGGAAGAGGTCCTTCATAAGTCCAGGCACTGAGCACAGCCTGCGTGAGCCTCAGGGTCACTTACTAGATACACTATTTAAAAGACTGGGAAGACATTACACTCAATTATTTCCCCTGGTCAGATATTAAGACTTTGATATTTTACCACTAGAAATGCATTCGTTTGACTTCTCCGCCTTATGTCTCATTTTACAAGTAAATCATTCTGGCAAGAACCTTGGGGAAATGGCAGAATTGGAGGACGCTGAGTTCACCCCATCGCATGTTTTCAACTTAATATCATCTATATCCAAGTCAATAAACCAGACAGCAATCTGAAGACTGGCAGAACAAACTCCACAACTAAATACAGAGATGAAGCTGCATCTGAAATGTTAGGAAGGTCAGAAAGGTGAGGGAGGCTGCATGTAGGAGAGAAGGAGCCACACACATGGAGAAAGCAGAGAAATGGCCCCTCACACCAGGAAGTTCACACATGGAAGAGTGATCCCCATAATATTTGAAAACCAAAGAAGCTGAATTCCTTGAGTCTGTAAAACCAGTGGGACTTGGAGTCTGGAGCTTTAAAAGTCAGCTGACTCAGCTCTGGGCAAGCCCAAGGGTGAGTGATAGCTGGATCACTGCCCTTAAGGAGACAGCAGCCCACACAGAGAGGCAACATAAAAATGGCAGTTTATACCACACAAGGGACAAAATAGGAGATAGAGTTGTTCATACTGATTTCGGAGCATGTTAGGGGACTCCAAAAATGAGAAAGCTGTAGATGATAATTTCCTTCCCCAAACCATAGCACAAACACAGAGACATCTCTGGGAGATAGGACTACACAGACACTTCTTATATAACTTACTAGCAATATGCTATGTCTGCAAGGTCTTCTGTGGACTAGCCCATACCAACCAACCTAATAACTTTAACCCTGGGCTCAGGGAAAATTTTGTTAAGCCATGTCACACCAGCTGTGCATCCCCAACTACTATTGGGCACAAGCCCCAGCCATGCCCAAGCCATCTTCACACTCTGTGCCCAGCCTTATGCCTCTAGCAACCCCAGCACACAGCCACCAGCCACTGGAGTGTTTCAGGGCATCTGGCATAGGATTAGTGGCCCAGCACAAATTTTGATAACACTGTCACCCCGCTCCTAAATTCCCCAGCACGCATGCCCCCTTAGAGTTGGCCTGCCTGGGTCCTACTAACATCACAGAGAGCAAGCACAGCCCACAACAGGTATATAATTAGAGAAGACAACTACACTGAAAGGAAAAGTGACTCAGACACAATAGCAGGTCAAAAGCACATACATAAGATAGTCTCCTGAACTGCCAGATGTGGTGAAGAGGGCACAATGTTCTTCAGGGCTCCAGGACCCCTTCTTCATAAAGTCACCACTTCCAAATTCAGAAGACACAGTTGACTTTCTTGAATAGAAGGAGATATAAGTAGTTTTCCAGACAAAAAAAACTAAAGGACTAATGACCACTAAACAGGTTCTGCAAGAAATATTAAAAAGGAATCTTTGAAGATGTGGTATATATAAAATGGAATATTATTTAGACATAAAAAGAATGAAATCTTGCCATTTGCAATGACATGGATGGAGCCAGAGGGTATACCATATGATTTCACTCATATGTGGAATTTAAGAAACACAACAAAGTAGTAAAGAGAAAAAATAAGAGAGATAGAGATAAACCAAGAAACAGATCTTAATTATAGAGAAAAAACTGATGGCTACCATGGGGGTGTGGATGGGAGGAGGGGTTAAATTGGTGATGGGGAATAAGGAGTGTACTAAATGTGATGAACATTAGGTGTTGTACTGAAGTGTTGAATCACTATATTCTTCACCTGAAACAAATATTACAATGTATGTTTACTAACTGAATTTCAACAAACACAAAAGCAAAAAGACAGGATGACAGAATGGACAAAAAGGAAGACCCATCTAGGGATGCCTGGGTGGCTCAGTTGGTTAAGTGTCTGACTCCAGCTCAGGTCATGATCTCATGGTTTGTGAGTTCAAGCCCCATGTTGGGCTCTGTGCTGACATCTCAGAGCCTGGACCCTGCTTCAGATTCTGTGTCTGTGTCTGTCCCTCCACCGTTTGTGCTCTGTCTCTCTCTCTCTCAAAAATAAACAAAAATTAAAAAAAAGAAGATTCATCTATATGTTGCTTATAAGAGACCCATTTTAGACTTAAAGACACCTGCAAAATGAAAGTGAGATGAAGAAACATGTATCATGCAAATGATGTCAAAAGAGAGCCAGAGTAGTGATACTTATATCAGACAAAATAGACTTTAAGACAAAGAGACAAAGAAGGACACTATGTAATAATAAAGGGGACAATCATACAAGAAGATATAACAATTGTATATATTTATGTATTCAACATAAAGCACCAAAATACATAAAACAGTTAATAATAAACATAAAGGAGCTTACTGATACTAATACAATAAGAGTAGGGGACTTGAACATCCCAGTTACATCAATGTATAGATCATTGAAACAGAAAATCAACAATGAAACAATGGCTTTGAATGACACACTGTAACAAATGGATTTAACATATATATTCAGAACATTCCATCCTAAAACAGCAGAATACACATTCTTCTCAAGTACATACAGGATCTTCTCCAGTATAGATCAAATATTAGCATACAACACAACCCTCAACAAATTCAAGAGTGAAATCATACCATGCAACTTTTCTGACCACAATGCTGTAAACTAGAAATCAACCACAAGAAAAAATCTGGAAAGACTACAAATACATAGATGTTAAAGAGCATGATACTAAACAATGAATTTCTGGTCAACCAGAAATCAAAGAAGAAATTTAAAAAGTACATGGAAACAAATGAAAATGAAACCACAACAGTCCAAAACTTCTGAGATGCAGCAAAAGTGGTTTAAGAGGAAAGTTGACAGCAATACAGGCCTATCTCATGAAGCAAGTAAAAGCTCAAATAAACAACCTAACCTTGCACCTAAAGAGGTTAGAGAAAGAACAACAAACAAAACCTAAAGCCAACAGAAGGAAAGAAATAATAAAGATTAGAAAATAATTAAGTGATATAGAAACCACAAAAACCATAGAACAGATTAATAAAACCAGAACATGAGTGGGGGAGGGACAGAGAAAGAGGGAGACACAGAATCTGAAGCAGGGTCCAGGCTCTGAGCCATCAGCACAGTGCCTAATGCAGGGCTTGAACCCACAAACCATGAGATCATGACCTGAGCCAAAGTCGGATGCTAAACTGACTGAGCCAGCCCCTCAATGTCACTTTCTGTCACCTCATTATTGGTATATAGAAATGTAACTGATTTCTGTACATTGATTTTATTTTTTTTTATTTTTTTAAATTTTTTTATTTTTTAAACTTTATAGTTTATTGTCAGGTTGGTTTCCATATAACACCCAGTGCTCTTCCCCACAAGTGACCTCCACCAAGACCATCACCCCCCTTTACCTTTTCCCCTTCCCCTTCCCCCCTCAGTTTGTTTTCAGGATTCAAGAGTCTCTCGTGTTTTGTCTCCCTCCCTCTCCCTAACTCTTTTTCCTCCT
>JAQQST010001475.1:0-12517 GCA_028646485.1 Cryptoprocta ferox | reverse complement strand
GGTAATGGGGGGTGATGGTCTTGGTGGAGGTCACTTGTAGGGAGGAGCACTGTGTGTTATATGGAAACCAACCTGACAATAAACTATAAAGTTAAAAAAAATAAAATAAAATATTAAAAGATACAAACAAAAAAATAAATTAAATTAAATTAAATTAATAATAACAATAGTAGAATATAAAAATGAATTTACGAAATACAAAAATAAATGAAAATATAATAATAAAAAAATAAAAGTAAAATGGAAGTTAGGTCCTATATCCCCTAGAGCTGAGGTCGTTGATCAGTTGACTTGGTGCAAGTGAGTTTTTTGTGCTGATGTTCTGGGAAAGGAGCCTGCTGAGCTGTCTCAGGCTGACTTGTTACAATGCAAATGCTTCTCTGGGATGTGGGGGCAGGGTTTGTTGTAAACTGTTCTGGCCTCCACTAGATGGCGCTGCTTTATTCCCTGAAAACTTTCAGCTCTAAAGGGTGAAATAATTTTGGTTGCACCACCTCTATAACCCTGCAGCTGAAAGCTTGTGCCCCTCACTCTTCAGGGGAATCTCACAGAAGGGCAATTAATCACCAGTCTTTTGTCTCTTGTCTCCATCAGAACCCCACGTTTTACCTTGCTTGTGTCCACGCTTGGATTATCTCAGGTGCGGGACTGAGTTTCAAAACTCCAAATATTAGGGATTTCCATGGTATAGACCCTCTCTGTTCCTTTTGGGGAGAATCTCTCCATGCTTTTATTGGCCTGTGTGAAAAAAGCAGTGTCAAAACTGGGCAACTCTTCAGAGTTTATGTCAAAACAGAACAGAAAGCCAGCACTCTTGCTTGCAGTCCTCAGCTGGAAAAAGTCCCCTTATCTTATGACTGGAAACAACATAGCACCTTGGTGCAACCCTTCTTTTTGTGACCCAGGTATCCTCAGAACACACTCTCACTCAGGGGATTCTATTCTGCTTCACCACTTGAACATCTTCAAGCCAGGCACTTCCCTCATGGTAGTGGACTGTTAAAAGTTCAGATTTTGAGCTCTGCTGCTTATACTACTTTGTGGTAACCTCCGTAATCTGACACCCTCCCTATGGGCATATTCCAGAGCAATACCTTCCCCATTAAACTCTCTGCACCTCCTACCTTCCAAAACGTGGTTGCTTTTGTGCATGTAGCCTTGCAGTTTTTGTTCTCTCAGACCTCTGATTGGTTTCTTTGGTGTTCAGAATGATTTGCTAACTATCTAGCTTTGTTCAAGGGATCAGACAAGCTTAGGATCTCCTTATGCCTCTGCCATCTTAACTCCTTCTCCATTCATGATTTTATTTTGGTATTTTATCTTTTCTTTTTGATAAGTCTGACTTGGGGTTTAGAATTGTATTAAGTCTTTCAAAGAACCAGCTCCTGGTTTCATTGATCTGTTCTACTGGGTTTTTTGTTTGTTTGTTTGTTTCTATATCATTTATTTCTGTTCTAATCTTTATTATTTTCCTTCTTCTGGTGGCTTTCGGCTTTATTTGCTATTCTTTTTCCAGCTTCTTTAGTTGTAAGTGTATCTTGTACATTTGAGAATTTTCTTGCTTCTTGGTGTAGGCCTATGTTGTATGTACTTTCCACCTTGAACACTTTTGCTGCATCCCAAAAATTGTGGACTGTCATGTTTTCATTTTTATTTATTTGCATGCATTTTTTAATATCTTCTTTAATTTCCAGATTAAACCATTCATCCTTTAGTAGAATTTTCTTTAACCTCCATATATTTGTGGCCTTCCCAATTTTTTCTTGTGGTTGACTTCAAGATTCATAACATTGTGGTCTGAAAATATACATAATACGATTTCAGTCTCTGTGTACTTGTTGAGGCCTGATCTATGATCCAGTATGTGGTCTATTCTGGAGATTGTTCCATGTGCACTTGAAAAGAATTTGTATTCTGCTGCTATAGGATGAAATGTTCTAAACATATCTGTTAAGTCCATCTGGTCCAGTATGTCATTCAATGCCATTGTTTCCTTGTTGGTTTGTGAATTGCTGTAAGTGGGGTGTTAATGTCCCCTACTATTATTGTATTGTTATCAATGAATATTTTTAATGTTTATTTATTTTTGAGAGAGAGAGAGAGAGAGAGAGAGAGAGAGAGAGAGAGAGACAGAATGTGAGCAGGGGAGAAGCAGACAGAGAGGGAGACACAGAATCCGAAACAAGCTTCAGGCTCTGAGCTGTCAGCACAGAGCCTGAGGGTGAGTTCGAACCCACAAATTGTGAAATCATGACCTGAGCCAAAGTTGGACGCTTAACTGACTGAGCCACCCAGGCACTCTTAATGAATTTTTTAATGTTTGTTTTAAATTAATTTATATATTTCAGTGCTTCTAAGTTGTGGGCCTAAATATTTACAATTTTTAGATCTTTTTTTTGGATATACCCCTTTATTTTGATTTATTGCTTTTATCCATCTCTTGTTTCAGTCTTTCATTTAAGAGCTAGCTTATCTTGGGACACCTGGGTGGCTCAATCAGTTGAGCATCTGAATTCGACTTGGGTCATGATCTCACGGTTCATGAGTTCAAGCCCCGAGTGGGGCTCTGTGCTGACAGCTCAGAGCCTGGAGCCTGCTTTGGATTCTGTGGCTCCCTCTCTCTTTGCCCCTCCCCTGCTCACACTGTTTCTCTCTCTCTCTCTCTTTTTCTCTCAAAAATAAATAATCATTAAAAATTTTTAAAAATAAAATAAAATCTGGCTTGTCTGATATAAGTACTGCTACTCTGGCTTTCTTCTGATGTCTATTAGCATGGTAAATGGTTCTCCGTCCCCTCTCCTTCAGTCTGCATGTATCTTTTTAAAAAATTTTTAATGTTTATTTATTTTGAGAAAGAGACAGAGTGGGGGAGGGGCAGAGAGAGAGGGAGACAGAGAATCCAAAGTAGGCTCCAGTCTCTGAGCTGTCAGCACAAAGCCTGACACAGGGCTCGAACTCACAAGGTGTGAGATCATGACCTGAGCCAAGATTGGATGCTCAGCCGACTGAGCCACCCAGGCGTCCAGTCTGCATGTGTCTTTAGGTGTAAAGTGGGTATCTTTTCAGCAGTGTATAGGTGGGTTTTATTTTTTTAATCCTTTCTGATCCCTTATGTATTTTGATTGGTGCATGTAGGCCATTCACATTCAGAGTTATTATTCATAAATATGAATTTAGTGCCATTGTATTACCTGTTAAGTCCTTATCCCTGGACGTCTTCTCCATTCCTTTCTAGTCTTGGTTGCTTTGGTCTTTCTTTCCCTTTTTAAGAGTTCCCTTTAGGGGTACCTGGGTTGCTCAGTCAGTTAAGCTTCTGACTTCACCTCAGGTCATGATCTCACTGTGAGTTCAAGCCTTATGTCAGGCTCTCTGCTGTCAGTGTAGAGCCCACTTTGGATCCTTTGTCTCTTTCTGCCACTCCCCCACTTCCTCTCTCTCTCTCCCTCTCAAAAATAAATAAAAGTTTAAAATTTTTTAAAAAAGAGCCCCCTTTAATATTTCTTTTGGGGCTGGTTTAATGGTCATAAACTCTTTTTTTTTTCTGGGAAATTCTTTATCTCTCCTATTCTGAACGACTGTATTATTGGATAAAGTATTTTTTGTCATATATTTTTCCCTTAAGCACGTTGAACATATCATCCCACTCCTTCTTGGCCTGCCAATTACTATGGAGAGACATGCTGTCATACTTACTTGTCTTCCTTATAGATTAGGGATTTCTTTTCTCTTGCTGATTTCAGGACTTTTTCCTTATATCTGTATTTTATAAATTTTACTAGATATGTTTTGGTGTTGGCCTACTTTTGCTGATTTTGATGGGAGTTCTCTGTGTATCCTGGATTTGGATGTCTGTTTCCTTCCCCAGCTTAGGGAAGTTTTTGGCTATAATTTGCTCAAATAAACCTTCTTCCCCTTTACCCTCTCTTCTTCTGGGACTCCTATGATACCAATGTTATCAAGCTTTATGGTTTTACTGAGTTCCTTAAGTCTACATTCATGATCTGATATTTTACTTTCCCTCATTTTTTTCAGCTTCATTATTTTCCATAATTTTATCTTCTAAATCACGTATTCACTTTTCTGTTTCTTCCATCCTTGTGATCATTACATCCAGTCAGTTTTATATCTCAGTTATAATGTTTTTATTTCGGACTGACTTGTTTTTATGTCTTTTATCTGTATAGTAGGGGACTCATTTGTGTCTCCAATGCTTTTCATAAGCCCCGATAATATCCTATTGATTTTTGCTTTAAATTCTGGATCAAGCATATACTTATATCTGTTTCGATTAGATCTTTGGCTGTGGCCTCTTGTTGTTTCTTTTGAGGTGAATTCCTCCATCTTGACATTTTGTCTAGGTCTCTTTTTCTGTGTGTTAGGAAAACCTGTTATGTTTACTGATCCTGAGAGTAATGGCTGTATTAAGAAGATGTCCTATATTTTTCTGGTGACTTGCACTTGAGAAAGTGTTTCTGGTGCATATTGTGTGCATTCTGTTGTTGTGTTTTGGCTACTCTGTCCCTCAGGTTAGTCCTCTACAGAGTTTTTCCTTGCCTGCAGTAGGGAGTGTTTGAAACTTGTCCACAGTGAAGTGAATTTTAACTAGATGTTTTGGTCTTCTTGTTAAAAGAAGGTAGATCCTATTTCCCCTAGAACTGAAGCTTTGCAGCATTCTATGTTCAGTAGACTTGGTACATGTGGGGGCTTGTGATGGTCTTCTGGGTGATGGGCCCACTGCTGCTCTGATTCTCAGGCACACTTGCCCTACTTCAGAAGCACCTGCAGAGTTCGGGAGAGTAGGGCTTGGTGTAAGCAGCTCAGGCCTCCACTTTTGGTGCTGTTCTACTCACTGAAGTCTCTCCCTGCTGATGTTTGTGGGTAAAAATGGCATCAGCCGGCTGTCATCCCCAAAGAGGGGAGTTAATACTTGCCACTGATCAGGAAGCCCTGTCAGGAGGGCTGACAATCTCCCCTTATTTGTCCCAGACATCCTTCAGATCAAAATGTACACAATTTACAAATCTTCTCTGAATTATATATTCCTAGATAATATATTCTATCATAAAAATAAATGAACAGTAAAGAAGTAGAGGTATGTCATTAAGCAATGGAAAATATACTCATATATCACTTGATGCTCCACATCACTTATCATCAGGGAAATACAAATCAAAACCTCAATGAGATACCACCTCACACATGTAAGAATGCTAAAGTTAGCAACTCAGGAAACAAAGGATGTTAGCAAAGATGTGGAGAAAAAGGAACCCTATTGCACTGTTTACGGGAATGGAAACTGGTGCAGCCACTCTAGAAAACAGTATAGAGGTTCCTCAGGAAGGTAAAAATAGAACTACTCTATGACCTAACAATTGTATTACTAGTATTTACCCAAAGGATACAAAAATCCTGATTTGAAGGGGCACGTGCACCCCAATGTTTATAGCAGCACTATTAACAATAGCCAAAATATGGAAAGAGCTTAAATGTCCATTGACTGATGAATATATAAAGAAATATTACTTGGTGATCAGAAAGAATGAAATCTTGCCATTTGCAATGTGGGAGGAACTAAAGTGTATTATGCTAAGCAAAACAAGTCTGTCAGAAAAAGACAAATGTCATATGATTTCATTCATATGTGGAATTTAAGAAACACAGAAGATGAACAAAGGTGAAGGGAAGGGAAGGGAAAGTAAAGTAACGTAAAATAAAATAAAATAAAATAAAATAAAATAAAATAAAATAAAAACAGAGAGGGTAGCAAACCATAAGAGACTCTGTTCTTTATAAAGAACAAACCGAGGGTGGCTGGAGGGGAGGTGGGTGGAGGAATGGGCTAAATGGGTAAAGGGCGCATGAAGGAAGGCACTTGTTGGAATGAGCAGTGGGTGTTATATGTGAGTGATGAATCACTAAATTCTACTTCTGATACCAATACTACCCTATTTGTCAACTAACTTGGATTTAAATTTGAAAGAAAAAAAGCAAGAAAAAAAAGTTTAGCTTTAACAATCCAAGAGGTGATCAAACTCTGGTAAATTGATTTATGCCCAACTTACTAATCATATGAGTTGATAATATAATATTTTTATTTATTAATTTACATTGGGAATAATACTTGTTTTTGATACTTGAAGCAACCTATCCAAGTATTAAAGAACAAAAGAAAATAAATTCATTATAAAAATTTTCTTGGTGAGTACAGATAGAGGAAATTCCAACTGATTTGGGAGATATTTTTTCTAAACTGTAGTAGTGCTTGCTCCACTATACAAGTGTCTCTTTCTAGTGACTGAAATACCTGTATCAACCAGATACAGTAAAATATTTTCATTGTGAAACACTGCTGACAAATCTTATCTTTTAACTTTCCTTTTTCTAGACTCCATGGGAAATTCTACCTGTCCCTTTGTCACATATTATGCATATCCAATATTGTCCTATATCTCACGTTTAGGGTACTTGCTTCTTACCACTTAAACTGCACAAGTATTCAGAAATGAGAATGTTTGATGAGCTATAGCAATTGTCAGTATTTCTATTTTGATTCTGAATAATTTTGGTTTTAAACTCCTCCAACTATCACATAAAACATCAATTTCAGTGAGTGAAATTTGTGCCCATATTGGTTAATGGATTATTTGAACTTTAGTATTTTATTATTTGGTATTTAAAGATATTTTGTGTAAAATTAAAATGCAAACTCTCAAGTCTAATTATCCCATGTTAAGAGGTAAATTTTTAAATAATTTTTACCATCTCTGTCTGACTTACTTAGCATAATACCTTGTAGGTCCATCCATGTTGTCACAGTTGGCATGATCTCACCTTTTGTATATATACGTCACATCTTATTTATCTATTCATCTATTGATGGACACATAGGTTGCTTCCATATCTTAACTATTGTAGATAATGCTGCAGTAAACATAGGGGTGCATATATCTTTTCAAATTTGTGTTTTAATTTTTTTGGGTAAATACCCAGTAGTGAAATTACTGAATCATATGCTATTTGTGTTTTTAATTTTTAAAGGAATCTTCACACTATTTTCCACAGTGGATATAAACAAAGCATAACAAACAAACAGAAAGCAGAATCAGACAGAATCAGACAGCAGAACAAACAGTTGCAAAAGGGAAAGCGGTGGAGGGGATGGGCAAAATAGGTGAAGGGGAGTAAGAGATAGAGAGTTTCAATTATGGAATGAACAGTCATGGAAATTAAATGTACCTTGAATGGAATATAGTAAATGATATTGTAATATCATTGTATGGTGATGGATGGTGAGTACACTTGTGGCGAGCATAGCATAACATAGAGAGACATTAAATCACTACATTCTACACCTGAAATATAGTATAGTTACTAATGTAACATTGTATGTCAAATATACTATAATTAAAAAAATTAAAATAGGTTAAAAATAAAGTAATTTTGTATCTTTTTGTCAATGTTAATCAAATATAAACAGATATGGTCAATAAATACATAGTAAAAAAAAGAAAATAAAGCTTCATCAAGTGCATGCCCTGAAAATTGGTACAAATCTCTTTAGGAAGCTATGAAAGGCTAATGTTTTGAGAAATTTCTATTATTTTTTATTTCTGTTCATCCCATATCACATAGGAAATTGTTTTAAAGAAGAAAATTAATCCTAAAAGAACCCAAAGGTTGTCAGTTAATTCGATAAATGGTACACTGGTTAGATTTTCTTTACTACCACCATGGCCAACGATCATACCTACACCTTTCAAAGATGTTCCAAATAACTTAGGTAATCACTCCTTCGTGTTAATGGGGTACAGGGAGACCATAGCGTTTGTTAAATAGATCTGGATTAGATATTCTGCTCTATGTGTTCTTGAACAATAGATTAAGCTATTCAAGTTACAATTTCTTCATAGGTTAAATGAGGATAATAAAACCTATACATATGGGTTTATTGTGAAGATCATGAGACTTGATATATAAAAACTGCTTAGCACAAGCCCGTCATGTTGTTTGAAAATAGTAGTTGCCTTAGATGTGTGCAATAACAGTGATAGTCCATTTAGTTAACTTATTTCTGTTATTCTGTTATTTTAATGAATGGTAAATTATTACTTTCTGTTATTTTTTAAGTTTTAACTTTAATTCCAGTTAGCATACAGTGATTCAACAATTTCATACATCACCCAATGCTCATCACAAGTGCACTCCTTAATCCCCATTGCCTAGGATAATCATGCCCCCCCCACCTCCTATGTTCTGTATAGTTAGGTGTCTGTTTCTTGGTTTGTCTCTCTGTCTCTCTCTTTTAACCTTGCTCTTGTTGTTGCTGTTGTTGTTTGTTTCTTGAATTCCACATATTAATGAAATCTTATGGTATTATTTTTTCTGACTCACTTATTTTTATTTATTTATTTTTTATTTTACATCCAAGTTAGTTAGCATGTAGTGCAACAACGATTTCAGGAGTAGATTCCTTAATGCTCCTTAACCATTTGGCCCATCCTCCCTCCCACAACCCCTCCAGCAGCCCTCTGTTTGTTCTCTATATTAAGAGTCTCTTATGTTTTGTCCCCCCTCCCTGTTTTTATATTATTTTTGCTTCCTTTCCCTTACGTTCATCTGTTTTGTATCTAACATTCCTCATATGAGTGAGGTCATATAATATTTGTCTTTCTCTGACTGACTAATTTCGCTTAGCATAACACCTTCTAGTTCCAGGCACGTAGTTGCAAATGGCAAGATTTCATTCCTTTTGATTGTCGAGTAATAGTCCATTGTGTGGACACACATCATCTTCTTTATCCAGTTATCCATCAATGGACATTTGGGCTCTTTCCATACTTTAGCTATTGTCGATAGGGCTGCTATAAACATTGGGTTCCATGTGTCTCTTCGAAACAGCACACGTGTATCCCTTGGATAAATACCTAGTAGTGCAATTCCTGGGTCATAGGGTAGTTCTATTTTTAATTTTTTGAGAAACCTCCATACTGTTTTCCAGAGTGGCTACACCAGTTTGCATTCCTAACAGCAGTGCTAAAGGGATCCTCTTTCTCTGCATCCTTGCCAACATCTGTTACCTGAGTTGTTAATGTTAGCCATTCTGACAGGTATGAGGTGGTATCTCATTGTGGTTTTGATTTGTATTTCCCTGATGATAGTGATGTTGAACATTTTTTTCATGTGTCGGTGGGTCATCTGGATGTCTTTTTTGGAGAAATATCTATTCATGTATTTTGCCAATTTCTTCACTGGATTATTTGTTTTTGGGTGTTGAGTTTGATAAGTTCTTTATAGGTTTTGGATACTAACCCTTTATCTGATATGTCACTTGCAAATATCTTCTCCCATTCCCTCGGTTGCCTTTTAATTTTGTTGATTGTTTCCTTCAATGTGAAGAAGCTTTTTCTTTTGATGGGGTCCCAATAGTTCATTTTTGCTGTTGTTTCCCTTGCCTCTGGAGACGTGTTGAATAAGAAGTTTCTGCAGCCAACATCAAAGAGGTTCTTGCCTGCTTTCTCCTCTAGGATTTTGATGGCTTCATGTCTTACATTTAGGTTTTTTATCCATTTTGAGTTTATTTTTGTGTATGGTGTAAGAAAGTGGCTCAGGTTCATTTTTCTGCATGTCACTGTCCAGTTTTCCCAGCACCATTTGCTGAGGAGACTGTCTTTATTCCATTGGATATTCTTTCCTGCTTTGTCAAAGATTAGTTGGCCATCGTTTGTGGGTCCATTTCTGGGGTTTCTATTCTGTTCCATTGATTTAAGTGTCTGTTCTTGTGCCAGTACTATACTGTCTTGATGATTACAGCTTTGTAATAAAGCTTGAAGTCCTAGATTGTGATGCCTCCTGCTTTGGTGTTCTTTTTCAAGATTGCTTTGGCTATTCGGAGTCTTTTCTGGTTTCATACAAAATTTTAGGATTGTTTGTTCTAGCTATGTGAAGAATGCTGGTGTTATTTTGATAGATATTGCATTGAATATGTAGATTGCTTTGGATAGCACTTACATTTTAACAGTATTTGTTCTTCCTATCCAGGAGCATGGAAAATTTCTGTGTGTGTGTGTGTGTGTGTGTTCTTCAATTTCTTTCATCGGTTTTCTATAGTTTTCAGTGTATAGGTTTTTCACCTATTTGGTTACATTTATTCCTAGGTATTATATGGTTTTTGTGCAATTGTAAATGGGATTGATTCCTTGATTCCTCTTTCTGTTGCTTCATTATTGGTGTATAGGAATGAAACCAATTTCTGTGCATTGATTTTATATCCCGTGACTTTGCTGAATTCATGGATTAGTTCTAGCAGTTTTTTGGTGTAATCTTTTGGGTTTTCCATATAGAGTATCAGTCATCTGCGAAGAGTGAAAATTTGACCTCCTCCTGGCCAATTTGGATGCCTTTTATTCCTTTGTGTTGTCTGATTGCTGAGGCTAAGACTTCCAATACTATGTTGAATAACACTGGCAAGAGTGGACATCCCTGTCGTGTTCCTGACCTTAGAGGAAAAGCACTGTTTTATCTAAGGATGATGATGTTTTCTGTGAGTTTTTCATAGGTGACCTTTATTATGTTGAAGTATATTCCCTCTAACCATACATTGTTGAGGGTTTTTATTATAATGAATGTTGTACTTTGTCAAAGACTTTTCCTGCAATTATTTAAATGATCATACGGTTCTTTTTCTTTATCTCAATGATGTGATATATCACATTGATTGATTTGTGAATATTGAACCACCCTTGCATATGGTAATTAATCCCAAATGATCATAGCGAGTAATTTTTAAAATGTATTGGTGCATTCATTTTGCTAGTATTTTTGTTGAGGATTTTGTATTTATGCTCACCAGAGATATTGGCCTATAGTTTTATTTATTTATTATTATTATTAGTGCCTTTATCTTGTTATCAGGGTATCATAGAATAAATTTGGAAGTTTTCTTTCGTTTTCTATTTTTTTGAATATTTTGAGAAAAACAGGTATTAACCCTTCTTTAAATGCTTGGTAGCAATTCAATTCCCTATGAAACTGGCTTTTCCTGAACTTCTTTTTTGGAGGTGGGGTGGGATTTTTTTGATTGCTGATTTAATTTCTTTTCTATAATTGGTATGATCAAAGTTTTTATTTCTTTCTTGCTTCAGTTTTAGTAGATTACATGTTTCTAAAAATTTATCATTTTTTTAAATTGGGCTACTTATTAGGATATATTATTTTATAATATTCTCTTATAATCATTGACATTTGTGTGGTGTCATTTGTTATATATCCTTTTTTGTAGTGATTTTGTTTCTTTGAGTTTTCTCTCTTTTATTTCTTGATGAGTTTGGCTACATGTATATGGATTTTGTTAAACTGTTCAAAGAACCTACTCCTGGTTTCATTGATCTGTTCTACTGTTTATTTTAACTTTTAGAACTTTTTTTTGTGCTCTAATCCATATTATCTCTTCCCTTCTGCTGGTTCTTGGTTTTGTTAGTTGTTCTTCTAGCTCTTTTAGATGTAAGGTTAGGTTGTTTATTTGATAGGTCTGCCTGTATTGCTATCAACATCCCTCTTAAAACTGCTTTTACTTCATCCCAAAGATTTTGGACTGTTGTGTTTTCATATTTATTTGTTTTTTAGTATTTATTAATTTCTTTTTTTAAATTTCCTGCTTGAATGATTCACTGATTAGTAGCATGCAATTTAACCTTCATTTATTTGTGGTCTTTCCAGATTTTTTCTGGTTGTTAATTTCTAGTTTGTTACCATAGTGGTCAGAAAAGATGCATAGTATGACTTCAATCATTTGAATTTGTTGACACTTGTTTTGTGACCTAATATGTGATCTATTCTGGAGAATGTTCCATGTTCACTTGAAAAGAATGTATGATCTGCTGTTTTATGATGAAATATTCTGAATATATCTGTTAAGTGGTAAGATTGTACCACTAACTGTGGGATTAGTTCCTTTATGTTTGTTATCCACTGTTTTATGTATTTCAGTGCTCCATGTTGAGTGCATAATAAAATTATTTTATCTTCTTGATTGTCTCATTTACAATTAAATAGTATTCTTTCTCCTTGTTACAGTCTTTGTTTTAAAGTCTATTTTCTTTGAACTAAATATTGCTACTCTGGCTTTCTTTTGTCATCCATTTGAATGATAGATGTTTCTCCATCTCCTCACTTTCCATATGCAGGGGGTTTTGGGTCTGAAATGAGTCTCTTGTAGGCAGCATATAGATAGGTCTTGTCTTTTCTTCAAGTCAGCCGCCCTGTGTCTTTTGATTAGAGCATTTAGTCCATTGATATTTAAATTTTTTTACATTTATTTATTTTTTTGAGAGATAGAGTGAGACAGAGCATGAGCAGGGAGGGTCAGAGAGAGAAGGAGGCACAGAATCAGAAGCAGGCTCCAGGCTCTGAGCAAGTTGTCAGCACAGGGCCTGATGCGGGGCTTGAACCCACCAACTGTGAGATCACGACCTGAGCCGAAGTCGGACACTTAACCAACTGAGCCACTCAGGTGCCCCCA